>CAEGAF010180359.1:0-18833 GCA_903067075.1 Micropoecilia bifurca | reverse complement strand
GGGTCAGGGGGGTTGTCCTGCCTCAAGTGGAGGAGTTTAAGTATCTGGGGATCTTGTTCACGAATGAGGGAAGAAGGGAGCGGGAGATCGACAGGCGGATTGGTGCAGCATCTGCCGTGAAGCGGCGCTGTACCGGTCCGTCGTGGTGAAGAGAGAGCTGAGTTATCAGTTTCAGTGTTATGTGTTCTTTTGAAAATAAATCTATGGCAGGAAATCGTACGCATTATTAGTAATTTCCATTAAATCAAAAGGTCTTGAAACAATATTATCGTTTATCATAATAATTTTTTAGACAATTAATCGTCCAGCAAAATTTGTTATCGTGACAGGCCTAGCTAGCACAATATGCTACCGGGGATCGCGGCAGACAAAATATGTGTCGTGATAAATTGTGTAAGATTTCTTCTTTGAAACAGGGTGGACACTTTAGTAGCTGCTAAATGGTGTAATTTTGTGAAGATTACTTACCATTCACATTCTGTGTCCCATCACCAAAGCCCTGCAGTCAGTGGCGCAAAAAGTGGGTATGCAGCGTATACAACGCATAGGGACGCAGCACCAGAGGGGGCGCCATAACCCCTTCTGGAGGGGGCGACGTGCTGATGATGTTTTCCCATATCGAGCGCAGATAAATGTGTAGTTGCGCCACTGCCTGCAGTTCGGAACAGGGCTTCGAGATCTCAGCGAGTCGGAGTCATCCGCTTTAGTCAGCGCTAACCATTCGCAAGACGTCTTACATTGCTCGTCCTTAAGCCCCGCCCAGGATGTTCATATGTGATTTGCAAGCAAAAACGTTGAGTTCAACCAAAAGACAGGATGTTGACATTATGAATGTGTTTGTGCTCTCATTTGTTGTTGTTTTTATCATTATTGGATTATTGTGTGTCACATCACGTGACCTGTCTAATTTAACACACTCGTGTATAATAAAGGGTGTGTCCTTCAAACAATGGGGGAACAACAGGAAAGCCAAACCGTGTGAGTCTCATGATGTCACGTTGAACGCCGTGCCAAAAAGTGATTCTGCTAACACCGGAGCTTAAAAGAAAACATAGAATCTCGACCAAAAACTTAGGCTTTCAACCAAAGAAAATCTGAAATGCAAAAATAAAAGTTTCAAACAAAAATTAGTGATTCCAATTTTTTAAAAAAGCTCTTTAAACATTTTTCTTGTTTTGTAAAAAAAATATTTTTATGATTAAAAAGTTTTTAAGACTTTTTGTTTGAATTTTTTTGATTGAATACTACTGTTTTTGTTTGAATAATTGTGAAACAAATCTAACTCCATATAAACCCGGTTAAGAGAAATCCGACCAATCAGAGCACATAAAGCTCAACTTCAAAATCTTCCGCTTCAATCAGACAGCGGAGAAAGAGTGACCAACCAATGGCGATGAGTATTATTTGTAAACAGGTCCCGCTGGCCAATGAAATGCACGGAAACTTGTTCTCTTCCTGTTTACGTCAGAATCTCCGAGCTCCATCTGTACTGCGGTGGTGTCTGGAACTGGGCAGAGAAGTGGAGGCGAAGGAAGAACGGTCAGAAACAGCCATTGCGCTCCTCTTGGATATGTATTTAATCACTAGGTTATGACTACAGGGAGTGATCAGTGACATCCGCGGTGTTTTCAACGGCTTGGATGCAATGCTGTTCTTTGATATGGCCAAGTGCTGCTGGATCTGATCGTCGATTTTTTTTATCGGAAGAAGTTCTGACAATAGACCTTACATCGGTGCTGTCTTCCTGCTCTGACACATCTTCACCCAACAAAAGCAGAGGTCATGGTGTCTTGGATAATTTCCAGAAGCGTCGTGTAAGTACTAACATGGCTCAAAACTCCTGACTGAGTTGATCTTTAAGTTAGTTTAACCCAATACTGGTAATAGCTAGGTTAGCTAACCTGTTGTCCTAGTTACGTCAGGTTCCGAACTAAACAAACTTTCTCATTCTTGTTACGTAGTGAAATTTTTGTCAACAGCACGCGAATTTGTTTATGTTGTAAAATTATTAGTGGGTATATTGAGTGATATAGAACTTGTATCTGGCTACTCTGAGGACCAGGAACTTCAGGTGACCCTCAGCCACCAGGGCTGACGGTGTGTCACACTCGGAGCACCTTTTGTTCACTCTTGAATGTTTTACGTGTTAAATCAGAACAGTTTGTAAACCCTGGCAAACGTAATGTGTTCAGGTACCGTGATGGTTTTCGTCGGGTTTCGTTTGCTCATAGCCTAGCAAACTGACCTTCCAGTTTGATTTTCTGTACCTTGTTCAAAGTGGTTCTAAGCGAAAACAATCATTAGGCCGTCATTTCGGATGTGAATTCTGAATGCCATTATAGTTTTCATGTATTGAAATTACGTCACACCAAACCCAACGCATTACCAACAAAAAAAGAATTTCTCAGGACTTTCAAACTATATGAGAACTGACTACATGTATCTTAGAATTTTTTTTTATTCCGTTCAGGTTTTATTTGAAGGAGAAATAAAAACTAGGGGTGCACCGATTTAACAGTGCCGATTTACTTAATTTTGGGAGATCGGTGTTCGGCTGATTTTTACATATGAATATGAAGCCGATCTTACCAGCAGGGCCGAGCGCAAATCGTGACACCCACCTACTAATGGCACTTCCGGTGGCAGGTGCCACAAGTGCCACTGTTTTCGGGGCGAGCTGCCACTGTTGCCACTGACTTCGGCAGACCTCGGCACCTACTAATGGCACTTCCGGTGGCAGGTGTCACAAATGCCACAAGTGCCACTGTTTTCGGAGCGAGCTGCCACTGTTGCCACAGACTTCGGCAGACTTCGGCTGACCTCGGCACAAGTGCCACTGTTTTCGGGGCGAGCTGCCAGTGGTGCCACGGACCTCGGCTGACCTCGGCACCTCATACTGGCACTTCCGGTGGCAGGTGTCATTATGCCATTGTTTTCGGGGCTAGCCGTAAGTGTTGCCACTGGCGTGAGAAGGTCCTCGCTGCAGCAAACAGAAAGAGGCGGGGACGGACCACTGTCAGCCTCATATAATAAATACACCATTCTCAACAGGCGGGGGCGCACTTTCTCGGTCTATAGTCCGACATTCGAGCGACGTGAATCCATTCCTTCCTCCCTGGCTCCTCCAGACCCAGGCCCCCCCTGGCCTGGGGGCCCGGGGGCGGCCGCCCCCCCAGTCCCCCCTATAGCTCCGCCCCTGGGCAGAGCAGCATTGCTCTGTTCTCCAGTTAAATCCCTTCTGCGTCTTATCAAATGTACTTGAAAACGTGTTTTTTTGTCATTATTCAGTGACTTTTTTTGTTTTCGTTATCTGTGTGAGCAGGTGGTGCGGAAATGCAACGAAGGCGCCCGAACGATGGAGAGGACAGAGATGATGTACACAATCAGCACTCAGCTGCAGTTCAAGATTAAGGTAACAATTTCCCTTTTATAGTTAACAAGTAAATTAAGTCAAACCAACCTGCAGGTGGTAATATTTTGTTTTCAAACCGACGCTGAATCGTATTCAAATCTCATTCTTTGTTTTTTTGTTAACTTTGTATCCAGTTTAATGACTTTTATTACAAGAGACTAGGCAAGCCAAATGTAAAACTTCAATTCGTTTGTTAACTGTTTAAAAATACAGTTGCATTTTGCTGATGTCAATATGAAGGTCATTTGCTTTTTTTTTTTATTTGCTGCTCCTCTCCAAACGCTGGATGTCCTTGAAAGACATATTATTGAAAACTAGACGTATTCTCTTTATTTTTTTTAGCTCCCATGCTCATGAATTCAGCCTCATAAAAGACACCAGAAGTCCTTCTCATTGTTCACATTCAAACCCTTTTCATCAAGTTGAAACATTAATCGACACATTTTTCTGGACTTTTTAGTTCCTCCTGTTTTTCAACCACATTTCATGTCATTTTAATGACAATTTGCCCTGAGGGTTAATTTCTGCCAAGAAATGAGACATAGAGAACAAGGCCACTTTCATGCGTTATCTTTCTCAATGTGAACAAATCAGAGCAGGTTTACGCTTCACGCCATGTGCAACATGTCTGTCATCACAGTCAATGAACAATGGCTGTGACATTCTTCTAAAGGCAGCATTTTTCATTTTTATGTCTTAATTTTTTTTTACGAACATGAAAGCATACTTTATATGACTTGTATACTTGAGAAAATTTTTTCCATATACTTGGGAAACCATATGTTTGGTTGTTTTGCGTCCCCCTCCTGCTGTTGCAGTTCTTTCTTTTTTTTACTGAGTAACAAATACGAAATTATCCTCTCTGTTCTATTGGACTTTACATGTTTTAGCGCTGAACTGTTGCATGTTGAACTGACAACCACTTGGCTCATATTTAGTCGCTAAATGTTGCTCGTCCTCTTCTCTACCTTTCAACAACTGGCCTAAAACGGCAATTTATGTCGGGCAAAACGAGCGACGCAATGCAGCTGCACACACACATGTAGCCGTAGCAACGTAAAGCATGCACACACCGCTGTCGTCCAGTTGGCACAGGTCTTCACACTCACTGAACACACAAGGCTTGGCAGCTCATGTGTGTCTAACCAGTGTGGGAAATTTTTTTTAAAAAGCTGTTGGAGCATTTGGGATTCACAGACGCCTCTTGTGTGGACAACTGATCCACCTTTGGTCCTCCAGCTGAGGGACGTTACAACGTTCATAATTGAATGCAGTTTTATTAAATTTGTTGTTTCGATGTGTTTCTTTCTTCCTCCAGCCTTTCCCGCTGGTCTCGTCCTCCAGGTGGATGGTGAAAAGAGGTGAGCTGACTGCATTCGTGGAGGACAGCGGCATCTTCACGAAGCGGAAATCCAGACACGTCTACTTCTTCCTCTTCAATGACGTTCTCATCGTCACCAAGAAGAAGGGGTGAGCTGGCGAACGCGGACGACGTCGGGCTCTGCTCGTAATTCACCTGCCGCGACATCAGAGTGATTTCCCAGAAGCCCTCTGGTTTTCAGGGCATCCCGAAGGCGGGACCGGCTTGGCAGCGGAGTCGGTTCGGTCGTCGTGTTTGAACTTGTTCAGGGAAAATCCCTTTAGAAAGATAGAAAGATATTTAAACTGAAGGATGTGGACGTAGTTTGAAAAGAACACAAGAGCTTATCGATTTTTTTTGTCTAGCTACTAGTGCAAATATTTTAGTACAATTAAAATAACATTTATACATAACTTTCTATTAAGATATCGAAGCTTGTTTTAAGTCAATAATTCATTAATATTGATTTTATTACTGGCAGATTTCTTTACTTAAAACGTAAGTGAAAAAATCTCATAGTACATTTATGTTTATATAAATATTAAAGAATTATTGACTTAAGGGAAGCCATTATATCTTGCTGAAAAGTTACTTGAAGGTTAGTTTTGATTTTTCAAAGTGTGCTTGCACTGGAAACCAGACAAAAAATATTTGGTGTTTTTGCAGATGGATTATTTTTTGTAGGTCAAAAGCAATACCATTAATACAAATCAGTCGTTTCAGGTTTATTAAAAACCTTCTGTTGGATAAAGTGATGCTTAAATGTTTGAAATAGGAAAATATATCGTTTTTTTTCTTTTTACAAATCTCTTTCTAAAAACGTGCATATTAATTGAAAAATCCAACCGTTGGAGAATGTTTTAAACATTTTCAGTGTGACAATAGCTGCTCTGTGCGAGACTGAAAAGTGAAGATATGACTTTATTGTGTTTTACAAACCTCTGAGGTTGCCAAGCAACACGGAAGGTACTTCAGGTTCAGCGTCAGCACTTTCGGTATCTCGAAGTTGGTGCTTGTATAACTTGGCTGGAGACCTGGCCTGCCCAGATTATATTTGAGATAAGAGACCAAGATTGTAAAAGGAGCCGCATCCCTGACGGTTGTCTCGTGTAATGGAAAAAATCTGAAGGCAGAGGTGTGTTATCACACAGAACACAAGCATCCAGGGTTTATTAGAGGCCTCTTGGTGGGAGAGAAGAAGCAGCTTTAGTCTAAACCGGCTGAATGTAAACATTTCCGTGCTCTGACTTAATCTGTTGCTCACGTGTCTCGGAGAACTTCTACCACTGCAAAAAGCCCAAAGTTATTCAGACTCTGGATAGATTTGGATTAGAAGTAAACTTTTTGATTTTAACAAATTTTTACAGTGGTTCAGTCCCAACTTAAATAAAAGTATAGTCGAAACACGTCAAAAAAAATGAATGCTTTATATCTACTTCAGCAGCCATAAGTGCTTTTCCATTAATTGTAAAGAAGAGCATGAATAAGCTTCCTGGTCTTTCCATTGTAATCTGTGCTTTCGAGTACATAATTATGTCTCTATTTTTAGACAACAGCAAAAATAAACATTGAAAAATATGCAGAGAACATCCGTAAAGCTGTGTGTTTTTCATCTGCGTGTGGTTTCAATCGCATGCTTGTAAAATTTTTCCGAAATATCCCGTCCTCTCTTGTCATGTGTCTGGATTCGATTGCCATGCTTCTCGCAGACTGAGAGTTCCCAAGAATCATAAAAAAAAAAGAAAAAGAAAAAAAAAAAACACTAAAACACATTCCGCCTTGTGTTTTTCTGAGAATCTGATCTGGAACAGCAGATTCTGCCAGTGAAAAGCGTCAGGGACAGTGTGTTTGGAAAAGGGGATTTAGTAAAGGGAAGTGCTTTGGAATCAGTGTGAACGGGAGAAGCTGTTATAATATTGGTTTGTACCGTTCAGAGAGCTGCGGCCGCGCCGTGGCACGCCACTCTGCCGCAGCTGCAGCGCGGCGGAGTGGCGTGGCCGGAGCGGAAAGGCATCGGAGGTTCACGAGGCCGGACAGAGGCAGGGTCACACGCCCTGTGCGACGCAACAGAACAACGACTGTCTCGTTGGTTCTGACCCGGAGTGCGGTCCGTCGCGCGGCTAAATCCAACGTTGCCTCAAGAAAAAACCTTCCTGTTCTTCTTGTCCTGTTTTTTATTTCTCAAAATGCTAGAGAAATAATGTGTGTCAGAGCCGTGACACTTAAACTTTAGAGAACAACGACCTTTGACCTTAGAAGGTTTTCAGGATGAAGGTAATGTTAGATGTTAGACAATGATACCAGTAACAGAAGTGATGTAATGTACTGGTTGTCCTGTACTTTATTCTGTTAATGGAGCAAAAGCTGTGCTAGTTTCACCCACATTTTATATGTTTGAAAGCTAGCGCTTTGCTAAGCTATTGCTTTTAAGCTTTTTTTCTTTAAATACTCAGTGGAAAGTAATGACTAGCTTCTTGTAAGCAGCTTTTGATTTACAACTAGAGTCTGGAAATCACATGACATTATATCACACTCTCTAAAAGTGTTGTTCAGGAAAGCCTGCGCGGCTCAGCGGAGGCCTGCTAACTCTCCCTAACATTTGGTTTCCATAGCGATGGTTCCAGATCTGATTTTAAGATAAGAGGGGTGGTCCAGGATAACATGGACCAAGCAGATTGGATTCTTTCTGCTTTTCTGGCAACTTGTTACCTAGAGAAATAAAATTTTAGGCCAGCCCCTTAAATCTTTTAAGAGCAAAGTGCAATGCTACAAAACATTGCACTTTTTAAAGATCTGATAGTCATTAAACAAAGTGAACTTAAAATACGATAAGACAATGAAACATAAAAAGTAATGTAGAACTCAGATACCCAGAAACAATTATAACACACAGCGACTTACTGACGAGTTATAGTTTGAAAAATGTATTTTTTTTAACTATTTAATCACAGTTTAGCAGTCAGACATGTTTCATATGCACTCGAAGATATGAAATCAAAATTTAAATAGGATTTTCTAACTATATTGTTTTCACTAACATTCCTCTTCAATGTTGTTGTCGTTTTTCTTCCCGGTTACTTTTGATTATTTGCTCCTCAAATCATAAAAAAGTTCACAGAGGCCCCAAAATATCACATGACGGATGCTGGCTCTTTAAAATTGATCACAGTTAAACGTGCAACCATTTTAACTCGTGTGACCAAAACAACCAGTGTGAAAAGCTGAGAAAGTCGAGTCTGGTAATCTGTCTTTACTCCTGTGCATTCAGCGGACATGAAATCCACCCTGGACACCATCGGCGCTTTTATCTCTTTCTCTCCCTCACACACATTCACACCAGTAAACGTAAAGCTCTTCGGTGCGCATGTACTCATTTGTCTGCATGTCTGAGCCGGAAAGACTGTGCAACTCCCGGTGTGTTTGCTAAAGAGCGAAGTGTAAATCAGGAAAGCAGAAACATTTGGTTGATGTCTGAGCTCCCTTAATCCAGAGCAGTGCATTTGTTTGGTTAAACCTTACAGTAGTTTTGGTCGTATATCATTTTCGGTGTTTATTATCCTCCGCATTCATGTCAAAATGTGATTGCAGCTTTCTTCCACTTCCCTTTAGCTGCTACGTATTAATTACCAGGGCAGGATACCTGCTCACCCGATCACTCATGAAGACTCACCGTACAAACGTTAAGCTCATCCCCACCCATCCTGTTCACGTCACAAGAATGGCATTCCTGGAATTTTTACTGGTAGATTTGACCTCAGGAAAGCAACAATGCTGATAATCCTAAAATCAGAAAGACCAGGAAGAGCTACGTTTCTAACTCTACTTCTACAGAGCTTGAGCTGTGTTGAAGTGATTGATGACCAGGTGCTTATGAAGTAACAATAAGAGAAACTTACATGTTTTTAGGGGCTAGTGGTTAAAAATGAAATCGGAGGTGGTTTTCAGAAGCTGCTTAAAAGGAAGCAACACGTCAGTTGTCAATGCTAGGCGCTAATCATGGTAACCTTAGAGATGCTAAATATAGCCTAAAATGTCAGATTTGTTTTGTCTTTTTCAGATAAGTAAAACACAGTTGTAATAAGAGTTTTTTCACACACTATAATTATTATAACTAGTAATTTTGACAGCTGTTTCATTTGTGCTTATTGAAGGTAAATCAGATGAGCAAAGAATCAACCAATCAATGATTGGAACATCTTTATTGGGTTTGCAGTCGATAAAGATAAAGATTCCATTCGTTGTTGATTTTAGTTCTCATAAAATCATCTTTAAAGCTCAAAACTAACTTTGTGTAACATAATCAAAGCAGTTAAATTGTTTACAGCCAAAAAGAGCGTAAATATGTACCTGCATTATCCAAGCGTCCCTGTGTAGCGGTTAGCTGTGTAGCATATCAAAACTCTGCCCTAACACTCTTTGTTTGAACTATACTCAAAAGTTGGCAACTGTTGCTTCATTACCAGCATGTGTGTCTGTTTTCCTGTGTTTTTAAATGAAACTTTGACACTTGTAGCACTCAAGCTAGCTCTCAAGTGTGTCAGCTGGTAAAATGGGATTCGGAGATTCTCATGTCACGTCTTTTGCCTGACTTCTGCTTCAGATGCCTTTCTGCTGATGTTTCCTGACTTGCATACAATCATGAAGCCTGAAGGACAGACTGTGTGTGCGATTGGTTAGCTGTCTGCACCTTCTGTGCTTTGAGAGCGAGCTGACCAAACAGAAAACAGTGATTAAAGGAAATCATCACTTAAAATGTTAACAGTCCATTTTGATCACAGAGCCTGCAGAGATGCTTTAGTTGGTGTTTTTCTCCTGCTCGTCTCTGGCCTTGGCTTCTTTAAGAAAACGACTTTTACTCTTGTTTTAAAGATCGTGTTCAACAGATTCAGATTCAAGGTTGCAATGCTTACCCAAATAGCATCATCCTCTCTGAATGCGTCCAGCCAGCTTGTGCAAGACCAAACTCTAAAACAATAAATGTTAGCTGAATGTATCTATGCAAGTATGCAAAGTATAATGTAACTACATCAGCCAAAGGATATTTAGTTTCCTTTTAAAACACTGGGCCATCTGACAAAAATAACTAAATTAATCAGTTCGCAGTCCTTTATCTGTAGGAGCTCGTTCAGAGTAAAAGTATTGGGTTTTTTTTTAACCGGATTGTGAAATTGAAATTAGACTCAATTCCAATAAAATGTCGTTTTGTAATTTTTATTTTGAGACCTGTGTTTGTTCTTCTGGTTAGTAATAATTGTATGGTGCAAATACTTCCGTCTTAGTGAATTTAACAGTCAAATCAAGCTATTCCATATTTTTTTTGTTCCTTTGCACTACTTCCAGGAAGGAAAGTTGTCCTTCCTGTTGTTCGCTGAGCTTATTCCATGTTTGCTACCATTAATAATTACTTTTACCTGGCGAAATGCAAATTTTAATGTACAGTCGATGGTCTTTTTTCCCCTTATATGATTTTTTTTGTAGTAGCAGATACAAAGACAATAGAATATATTAAAGTTTATTGCTCCAATAGAAAAAAAAGATTAGTTGCATTGCAGACGTTTTCAGAGCGCTGTATCTTCACTTTTGTTTACTATCGATGAAGAACAGAAATGTGTGGCTGACTTCTTCACCTGCAGACAGATTCACTATCCTGAGTCAAAAAAAAAAACGTTATCAATCTTTGTACTTTTTTTTTTTTTCTCCACCAGTGAGGACAGCCACACGGTCATAGACTACGCCCTGCGGGATCAGATCCAGGTCAGCAGCAGTCAGCCGGAGGACGTCCACTTCTCACCGGTCAAGAGTCCCACCAGCATGCTGAGCTCACGGCAGGCCGGCGCAAACCATCTCTTCCGGCTGTGTTTCCTTAGCAACCACTCCAGCGAAAAGGTGGCGATGATCCTCGGAACGGAGTTGGAGTGAGTGCCTTGTTTTGTTTTTTTCTTTTCCTTTTTTTTATTAAGAATCTGAGATCTTTTAATATTCTGTCTGAATTTCTGCGTGGAAAAAAGTGCAAGCCTGCTGTGTTCACCTTCTAACTCACAGAGGGACACAATTCCCTCGTGGTTTTAGCCACATTAAAAGTAACAAGAATTCATTTCTGAATCTGCTCTGAAAACAAACACAAAGACGGAAGTGAAATTTGTTGTCGTCTTTAAGGCTAAAGTTAGCAAGTGCCAACCAAAGTCCTCAAAACAGCCTGTAAGCTGTTAGCTGTAGCTAACTCACCCCTATGTAACTTCATCTCTCCTCATATAGTAATTAGGGAGTAAAGTGAGGATGTTCGGATTACGTAACCTAAACAAAGGAAAGGGATCTGCTTTACGTCGGCCTTCGCCTTCGTTCACTTGCATGGATGCGTAAACACACAGTGCCGTAAGGCTGCAGTCATCTGCTGTGGTTCAAAGCTTTGCTAAGTCTTCACTGTTCCCCCTCAACCTCATGCAGCTGGAGAGACTCCCTCCGTCTTCTGACTGGAGAAACTGTGATTTATCGCTTTTGTGTGGAGAAATTTATTGTGTGGAACATTTCAAACGTTTCCAACACCTTCTTGTTTTTGCTTTTACCAGACATTGAAGCCTACCTATTCAACTAAACCCTAAAGTACGCGTAATATTTTTCACTACTTTTCTATCCTTTGCCAAAAAGATTCAATAAATCTTCCCTCTTAATGCTTTTTTAGCTTCTAGCTTCTCATATATCATCGAGGCTGTGAATTACTTTTTAAATTCGCCTCCAGTGAAACCATGAAACCTCGACAGGTACTGGTTTGTGTCGGTGGCGTCATCTGAATGCAATCCTCCTGCCCAACCTTCCTCTGAGTAGTTGTGGAAGAACCAACCCAACTCCCTTGGTTTGGTGGCGCCTGCAGCAGTCAGTCGGCTGCGGATGCCACAGCTCACCCAAATCCTGAATGAGTCGAGAAAACCCAGCCGGGAGACCCTGGCAACGGTCCAGTGTCACGGTGGTAACTAGGCTTTGTTTAAGCTGTTGTTTAGCAACAGACAGCAGCTAAGCTGGCTGTTTCCCACGGCCGTGCCCCCCACACACACACACACACACACCCACACACACACACTCTCTGCTGCTGCTTTACTTCTCCCGATCCTTCGACACATTGCCCAGAGTCTGCGCGCCTCTTCTTTCACAAAGAGGGACTGTGTGAGCTCTTTGTTTTCTGATGACCGTCCCGTCCGGTCGTCCCAAGTTTAGTGGAGAAAAAAAAAAGTCGCACAACGTGGAGTTTTGTCTCAGCAGGCTGGGAGTTAAACAAGGGAGGCTGTTAGCACCTAAAAATAGATAAAGTTCAACGAGAGACGTTCCTTTTTTTCCCCCTCTGCCCAGTACTAATCCTAGCCAAATACTTAGTACCTAGAGATAGCCTCATAGCTTCTGCAGGCTAACATCTGCTCCAATAAAGAAAGAGTTATAATAATGTTGTGACAAATAAAACGTGAATAGCTTCAGTTCTAAAGACGTATCTGACCTGATACATACAGCCTATCTCAAGTAAACCCGTTGTCACAATCTTGCTGCTGATTCTTTTATGCTGAATAATTTATTGAAGTCTTAGGCTAATGCTAGCAAGTTTACTCTGTGTTTTGATTTGACTTGTTGCTAATTTTTTTAACCAGCGTCTGGTACCCTATACGCTTTTCACAAATAGAGAATGAGAAGCTGCTTTACAATATTATACAATATCTCACACACACACACACACACATGCATTTCCCAGGCACTCCAACAGACTGTCAGTCATTTTCTCCAAATTGCCCGTAGGTATCAGCATGCAGTGATTTTCTCCAGCAGAAAAAAATGTTGGCGTAGCTGTAGAATATGAATTAAGATTCAGTTTTCTGCCGTCATGTGCTTTACCTTTCTATACATTTTAGAGCTTATTTTCTGCAAAATCCACACAAGGATTTGATGAGTTTGATTTTAACTTTCATGGATTAAAAGTTTTCAGCCGATGTGATTTGAAATGATTTGGTTGTCTGGCCCGGTCAAAACAGGAAACCTTCCTGTGTGATACCTGATGTAATTGTTGAAGCATTTAGTGAACATATAGTCTTTTTACGGCACTGCAGGGAGGTAAACTAAGAAGAAATCGAGTTCATTCTGAAGTTTTATGCCCCTTTGTTTGTGTATCACTGAGCATTGGAGAGCAAAGGTGACAAAAAACTGAGATTGTATCTGCTTCCATGGAAAAGAAATGATTCTCATCTTAAAACATTTAAATGTCCATTATGTTTCCTTTTACTGCTGCCTGAGTGCAGCGAATGTTTGACGTTCCAGGGTGAAATTCTTCACATTCTGACTTTAGGCTCGCCTGTTTTTCTTTCGGAAACAAAACTGCAGAAATGGGTTTTGGTTGGTTTTGTTCCTCCCCCACATCTGGCAGTTTTTGCTTTCGTTTCCACTCACTGACATTTCTCCCGCTGCCCTGTCCGTGTCTGCGAACCGACGTTTAGCGTTCCAGAAGCAGGCGTGTACGAGGACGACCTTTGATGTCGACGGCGGCTTAATGCATCAGGAATTCCAGCTGTTTGGAGACGAGTCAGAGGGAGGATTCTCTGTGTGGACTTCTATTTCTCTCTCTCTTTCTTTTTTTAAAATTGTCTTCCTGCTCTTCTTGCATGCTGGGATGCTTTTCCCTGTGACCTTGTTGCTGTGTCTAGTGTTCAGAATCGGTGAATAAACTCGTCTATTAGTGGAACAGAGCGGCTTCAGAAGCCTGCAGGAAAACAGAACCGATATTCAGCTGTGACACAGAGCAGCAGCTATTATATAACAGCTCCGATTGGAGGAGGGAGTCGGTGCTTCTGTTTTGCACACTGGATCGTTTTGGATTTTTTATTTTTTTTTACCCCCCTCTTCGCCTACTCTGTCTGCTTTTGTTTAGATGCGATAATGGGAAAGTTGTTGATGGGAAATGTAACGTGCAAGTTGCAGATGGTCGGGGATTTCCACGACAGCGCTGCGCTTGTGTCCGGGCAGCAATTCAGAAGCCCCGGTGTTCGTGATTGTTGTTGGGTCACAAACGATGACCTGAGCTGAACCGGAATCGGTGCGACGTCTCTCATTAGAGCCACAGCATGTTGCTTTTTAAAGATCTTTTTTTAACCTACGTCGTGTTGCCTGACAGGTTCTGTTGAAGCGCTGAAGACGTTGCTGTGATCAGGTCTGGAGAGTGTCAACTTGAATTGTTGCCAAAATGTGATTCAGAAAAGTGAATTCATTTTTTTTTTTTTTGGAAAAACATTTTTTTCCCACATAATGCCCATCTAGGTTTAATTGACATTTTTCTCCATTTAACAGGTTAAAAGTCATTGGTTGAAAACAGTTTTTTATGGTTTACTCAAGTTATTGTTAAAACGATTTAATCCATAGACCCACTGAACGTAGTGTAGAAAAAGAATAGTTATATACAAACTATATACAAACAAACAGCAGTAAAGTATGTTTACACGTTGACAGATTTTTCCAATGATCTCTTACGTTAGTAGCATCATCCAATAAATTACTATTCATGTTAACTTGGTTTTGACAGTCTTTCTTAATGTTTTCTATATCCATATCTACTGTATAATATTGATTATAGCAGTAACAACAGAAATAATTTCTCATATTGATATGCAGTGATGGATAAAGGTAAAATAATAGTTTTCGCAGGAAGGCCGACCCAACAGAGAGTAAACAAACCGGTTGGAGGGAAATTGAGTTGTAAGACCAAGCGGGACGAACACCCAAAAGTCTGGGCGGTGATGTTTGGGTCATCCAACGCAGAAAGGAAGGTCAGAGAAGGGGCAGTCATCACTCTCGAGCCGCTTTGTGTGCAAGAGGTTTCGCAATCCGCCCGGCGAGACTCGCTCTTCTTTTCAGAGGTGAAACGTGAGAGCCTTTCACAACGGATTTATGTATCTTGGCATTCCTTTCTCATCGGCAGGATGAATGGCTGAAGCCGGAGGAAGTCTCACTGCACAATGAATAGACCGATTCTTCACAGGCTTTTCGGTCAATGGGAGGGGAAGGCGTGAGGGGATGGGGGGAGTCAAGCACCTGCTATCAGCTTGCATACCGCACAAGTCTAAGTACGTCTCGCGTGCGTTTGCCCTGCTGATGCCTGCGCTTGTATTTGTTGGTTGTTTCAGCTGCTTTGAGCGAGAGGCCGACCTGTCGGGACTTTTGTTTTGCGCGCACGTTTACGTCCGACTGTTGGCGTCCAGGCCCGGCTGTCGAGAAAAGCTAACAGCTGTCTCAGCCACAGGAGGCACATTGATGTCCATGAAGTGGAGTGAGAAACACATGATGCTTGTAATGCTTCTAAGTATTGACACGTGTGATTTAAAGGGATTCTTAAAAGGATGGTTGTGTGTGGTTGTCAGTAACCGTTTCTTTACTTACAGGAGACGGGTATCTTAAGAGAGGCTGAAATGTAAAACTCACTTTTTTGAGCTTGACATCATATTATCATGTTGTTCCCTCAAAAACGTACCTGGAGGGTTGCTTTGATTCTTTCATGCACGTTTGAGGAATCCTTGAATCTCCCATAGCAACCGTTTAGGACTCCCTAATTCCTTGCGCTCACAAAGCTCCGCCTATTTCCACAAAGCTCCTCCTCTGAGCAGCTGAGCTTTCGCCTCTCCCCTCACCTCCCTCGCTTCCCCCCTCAGCTAATTATAGCAGCACCAGCAATTAGCAAACACCTGGTGAAACTGCGAGTCTGCTGAGGTCATCGGACTGACCACTTGTCAGTCCAACTCTCCCAAGAAAGACCGTAAACGGCGTAATGAGAGTCATTGTTGTAACGGCGTACTGGAGGCGTCGTGTCAGAAAGTGCGGGAGCGTCTTAAAGAGGCAGAAGCCCAATTTCAAGGTGTCGAATTACGAAATCAAATTTCTTCTATGCAATGTTTGATATGTACAGCATATTTATAATAACTGATTGTAACATAGTTACTTGACTGTGCTATAAAATGACTGCAAAATATGTAATACTGCTCCTTTAACGCAGTGAAATATACGTTTTTTGCAGTCAGGAATATTTAAATCCAGCTGTATTCATCATTTTTGCCAAAAAAGAAAGAGCAACCATCCAATATCTGCAGCAGGTGTGGGAGGGGCACCACTGTGTTAATCTACACATAGTCTATTATTTTCTCTGGCTTTTTATGAACAGGACATAAAAGGATAGTGTGATGGAGCATTTTATCAGTTTTATCAGTAACACCTCAACCCTGGTCATCGGTTAAAGGACCATGTCCTGACATAATCACCAGCTCACACTAACAATAAAAAGTAAGCATTTTGCTATATCATTAAGCACATCTTTGATAATTAGAATACAAGTATCATTTATCAGATTAAAGTCTGATCTAAAAAAACAACACTAATCTTTGGACTCTGAATGGAGATGAATGGACACTAAAAGAAAACAGGTCCTAATGGCTCAATTAAAACCCAAAGGTTGCTGCTCTGATTGCTGCTGTGTGGGCAGCATGATGACCAGCACAAACATAAAGAGCTTTTATACAATGAAAAGTCTCTCTGGTGATTTTTTATTGTTTCTTACCGACTCGCTGCTGCGTTTTGCTGCATGTGCGACCTAAAAAAAAATTAGAACCCATTAGAACTTGGTGGAAGCGCAATAATGAGATCTGACTCACGTCTGATCTGCTACTTTCAACTACTTTTGTGCCAACGTCTGTGTTTGGAGGCCACCAACACTTGAGTCACCCAAGCCTCCGAATGAACCAACCTCTCCTTCATTTTCCAGCCCCCACCCCCAGTTTCTCTTTATCGCTCCCTCCATCTTCCCCCCCAGCTTGGTGGGAATTCTTCGGAGCAGGTGAGATGGTATCTGGTTTCACAGGATCCGACTCGTGCGGCTCCACCTAATTCGTTTCCCACGGAGCGCGGCGCACGGGGAGTGGGGGAGGGGGGCAAGAGCAGGTCTGTCCTCCACCGAGAATCAGGCCTTTGTGCTCGTTTTATCTCATCACTTTCACGCTGAATGGGGGCTGGAAAGAGAGAGGGAAGGGAAAACTTCCTTCCTGTTGAAAACAAAGCTGTCGAACATCTGTAGTTTTAAAAGTGAATCTCTGGAAAAGCTTTTCAAAGAAATTGTTTTGTTTGTGTGTTTGTTTAGGAATGAGCGCGCGCGCTGGATCAGTGCCCTGGGCCAGAATGACAACAATGACAGGAGACATGACAGAACCAGTAAGTTGTCTCAAAAAACAAAAAAAAAAATCTCCTTTTTGAGCTCATTGCACCACCTTGTGGCCCTTCAGCGAAACTGAACGTCAATGTGATTGTGAATTCTGGAACAAACTTAAGGCAATGTTTTTTTTCTCTCGCTCTTCCAGATGCCACACAGGTTGAGGTGATCAGGACGTACACGGCGAAGCAGCCGGACGAGCTGTCGCTGCAGGTGGCCGACGTTGTGCTGGTGTCCCAGCATGTGGACGGTACGTCGCGTCTCCTAACCTCACATCTCCTACGAAGCTCCATTCTATATTTATGTTTGTCTCGACAGATTGCAGCATCATTGAGAAAACATGTCAGTTATTTCAAATGAGGGCAAAAACTTATTTATTAGACAGCTCACACACAGATTTTAAATTTTAGGTTCTTTTCCTACACTTAGAAAATCTGAATATTACATAAGACAAATAAAAGAAGATAGAATTATAGAAATGTGTTATGGTCCACACAGTCATGGGAAAAATTGTTGCCAATGGAGCCGTAACCTCGCTCACAAAAAGCTGAGTGGAAGGAAAACCTTGGCAACTACAGCTGTGAGGGGGTTGTAGACCAAGATACGTTTTAAGGAGCTGTTTAAGGGTTTGTCCATATCTTAACTAATTTAACTTACCATCTTTTTTTCTTCCACTAAGCTTTCCAGAAGTATTCTTGAACATTTCTGTTTCACAATACTTTTTTTTTTAAACATACAACTACTAATATTCTAATTTCCCCAAAGAAAAGAAATATATATTTTTAGTTGTTGCCTATAGAAATCAAAATTGACCTAAATAAATCCTGAAATTTCATCACTTTGGTTGCAGATCTCCGTAGTAAACAAATGTAACCCTCTGAATTGAATTACTGAAATAAATCAACTTTTCAATGATCTGGTCCATTGAGCCGTTCCTCTGAGTTTTCACCATCTTGCCTCAATTTCCTTTCATCACACTCACACTCGAGCTCCTCTCCCTTTTCGCTACCTATCTCGTTCACATAATGGACCTGATGTGTTTGAAATCCTCAGCCCCCCCCCCATCCATCTCTAACCAAAAGCCTGGAAGTTAATTGCTGCTTCGGTGACCATAGCAACAGGCTTTCTCGTCAAAGGGACACAACATCACAAAAAAAAGGGAAAACAATCTACGCTACATAAGTAGAGGCTTTGACGTGAGTCACTGTAACGCGAGCGTCTCTCCCTCCCTCAGGTTGGTACGAAGGCGAGCGGCTGCGCGACGGCGAGGCCGGGTGGTTTCCCGCGGAGTGTGGCGAGGAGATCACGTGCCAGGCCACCATCGAACGCAACATGCAGAGGATGGACCGGCTGCAGGGGCTGGAGACCAACGTGTGAGCCGCGCCGACCGAGTGACCGTCCGGCCGAGGGTTCATCCTGCTTCGCACCGACACGGGAGGAGAACAAAAACGGAAGCGGATTCCTTTAATTAGTCGCCTCTCTCCGAGTGGGAGTTGGTGGCCCTGACGGTGGGCATATGTCACACCGATTAATCCTCCGGCTGGTTGAGGAAAAACTTTATGCACACTGCAGCCGAAGCAGCTGCTTTCAACACCCTGCCACGTAACAACTGTTGTCAAATTTATGAATGTGTATTTTTTTTATTTTTTGTAAATGGCGGCTGCGTAATGAGTACAGTGGCGCTGTGGGAGGTAAAGCAAACCCAATTAGAGGGAGTCTGACAGCAGCCCGGGCTAACGAGGCTCCGGCCGGGCCATAAAAGGCTTTCTCGCCTTGGGGGGGGGGGGGGGGGGGGGGGGGGGGGGGGGGGGGGGGGGGGGGGGGGGGGGGGGGGGGGGGGGGGGGGG
>CAEGAF010180343.1:0-16013 GCA_903067075.1 Micropoecilia bifurca | reverse complement strand
TGTGTGTGTGTGTGTGTGTGTGTGTGTGTGTGTGTGTGTGTGTGTGTGTGTGTGTGTGTGTGTGTGTGTGTGTGTTTATGATGTAAAAAGCACTTTGACTTGCCTTGTTGCTGAAATGTGCCATACAAATAAACTTGACTGACTGATTGATCAAGCAGGATATAATTAGTCAGTCTGGGAATCTGTTCTTTATGAAACCGTGGCAATAAAATGCTGACTTTTGAGAGTCACAAGAAGGAATGTTTGCAGTTTCCTACATGTGAAACACAGCAAATATGTGAGAGAATGTTTTGGCCAACATGCAAAGCGGTACATAAAGTATGGTGATGGCAGCATCATTCTGTGGGAATGATATTCTTCCTCAAGGAGAGAGAAGCTAGTTGACAGGATGGTGGCTGCATTAAAACACAGGAAAATTTTAAAAGAAAGTCTATTAGAACCTGCAAAAGACCAAAGATTGAGACAGAGGTTTAATTTTCAGCAGCAAAACAACCCTAAATATAGACTTACATCAAAGCATATTAACATCAAAATCCAGACCTAAACTATACAGAACTAGACTTCTGTGGAAATTGGTTTCCACATAAAGTCTCCATTGATATCTGACTAAGATTCCTCTATTTTGCAAACAGGAATGATTAGAGATTCCCATCTGTACATGTGCAAACATGGTAGAAACATAGCGCAGAACGAGCTGCAGCTGTTGTTGAAGAGAAGAGATGTTCTGTAAAGTACTGACTCAGAGTGTTAAAAACAAATACTCTTCATACTTTTCACTTTTTGAAATGAGAAGAAAAAATCTGAAAAGCATCACATAAAAGTCCAGCAATGCAGGTGAAGTTTGCAGTTGTGACAAAATGTGAAAAATCTATATTTAATTTAAAATGACTGTAGCTCTAAAGTAAGTAGACGGTCTTATATTTCAAAGCATCTTGAGTTTGCCGTCATGCTAAAAGAGCTTTTGTGTTCGTCTGCCGCTGCTCGTTGGTTTAGGTCAGTGTGATTGCGGGCAGCGATGACTAATCGGGACCAGACCAATGTTCCCTGTGAGTAACTTCCTGGGCTTCTAACCACATTCTCACAGTTCTTCTGTTCATGATACAAAACTTGTCAGAACGTGCTGCTTGCTTTGTTTCTGAGCTGCTCTCCCGCACACGGGGGAGCCTTTATAGACAACAGACACCCACCCTGAGCTTCAGCTGAAGGAGGCAATGTTTTCAGCGGTGGCATGTGGACTTTTCAAAGGGAAATGACTCAAGACATGAAGGGGGGAGAAAAAAAACATGCAGGCTTTTCTACAAAGGGTAGACAAGAGAGTAAAGGATAAAAAAGCGACTACAGAATCCATTCAATGTTTGCAGGGATGAAAGAATGTTTCTTTTGTTGTGTTGTCATTAGAGCAGAGGTTTTCTGCATACTTCTTTCATGTCGATGAAATTTCCATCCAGTGTGATGCCCAGTCATGTCTGAAACACCAAGGGTGGTGAACAGAGGTATGTCATTGTAGTTGCCCAGCAGGGATATCTCCTGGATTTGTCAGCACATAGTTTTGTTGTTGTTTTCTTTTCACAGATCGTGCTTTGTGTGGTTTCTGTTATCAGATGTGGGATTTCACAATGTTCTGTGGTTTGAAGGCTTTTATCTTTTGTAGGATCATCAGATCTCCTTTAAAACTCACGAGGATTAACTCCAAAGCTTTAATGACTCTTTCAATGTGGGGGAAAACGTCAGAAACAGGACCTTTAAGTGATTTAAGGGCAAATTATTGATCTGTTTCTTTAATTAGATGTTATTTTGTAAAGAATATGTTCAGTTTGTGTGCAAATTTGTAACACAATTAAAATGACAAGTTTACATCCACTTGTTTTAAAGGGTGAAATTATGGATGTGAAATTGTGGATTTTCTGTAGATTTTTACTAATCCATACAGCCAAAATTATGTATACTTCCTCAAAACTACATACACCTTCACAAATGATTGAAAAGATGTGGTTCAGCAAACAACACCTCAGCCATGCTCCTTTTGTAGTAGTTTGAAATAATGTTTTTCTTTTTTAAAGAATTTCAACCATGGTCTGAATATTTCCAGTATGGTTGATGTCAGTATGTCCCTTTAGTCTTATTTCTATCTGCCTTATCCATTATGAAACCAGTCCTGATGTGATCTTTGTCCTGTTTGACATTCATTTGAGTCAATTTTAAATCATATAGCGGATGATTATTTTAGACAAAGTGGAAGAATTTGATCTTCTTCTATCATTCCACCCATATTGTGCAACTCATTGTTCCCTCTTGTAGTGAAACATGATGTTACCACCCACATGCTTGGTCAGTTCTTTGGTGTGAAAGTCTCACCTTGTCTCCTCTGAACATACAAAAGCATGCAAATGTTGTGGTGAAACAACGTTTGCCTCGTCTGACCCTGAAGCTCTTCTCCAAAGTGAGTCAGAGATAGAAGGTGTCCATTATGGAGTTGGAGCTTATTACTTGGTCAATGCTCTCTCCATTCATGGCGCTAGTGTCGTGACAACTTCCACATAGTCTTCATTGGATTAAAATTTTGTGGATTGGTCCTGAATCATTGCTTTACTTTAAAGGTTGGGTGTGAAGCACTTCTGAATAGTTTTCCCACTTTGTGACTTGAGAAAACCCAAAATAAACACATTGAATTTTAAAAATTCACAGAGGTTAGTTGTTTTATGATACTGTTGGTCAGAAAAAAGAATGATTCAAATGAATGTTATAAGCCCAAAACTGAGGTAAATAAACTTTTCACCAGAACTGTACAGCTGGAGTTTTCCAACACTGATATATTTGTACTTTAATTCAGTTTTTGATTCTTTCTTTTTGATGCTTAGCTTAAATTTGACCTAATTTATTTTTCATCTGCAGTTTTTTCTGTTAAGATATGGACTTGGCACTCAAAGTTTATGTGGTAAAATATTGTAAACTGCTAATATACAAATTGACCTTGAATCCATGTATAGCTCTTGTTTTTACATTTATGTAAAGCACCAATATAGATTGAATTAGAAATGCATTTTTCTGAATTTGTCTTTCTTTTCTATCATTATAATGTCTCCACCAGCTTTTGTGAGCTTTTGCATCTTAGCCACTGAAAATATAAAGGTGTTTAGGGCATTAAGGGCAGCTAGAGACTTACGAAGGGGCCAAATATAACACTGGCAAGCAATGAATGGATACATGCCACTTGAAATATGATATTACACTAAGTAAACTAATGAATTTGTGAGGTTGCAAATACAGATGACATTAAATAGCTTTGAGCCTGTTTGCTTTTTTCGGGTGAAATCTTGCAGTGATGTATTGTGTGCGAATAAATAATGAGGATCCATGTTCATATTCACATGATAATCAAACACGTGAATCCATCGTCTCTTAACAAGGTTTGTCAGGTTTCTCGCTGCGAGTTGTGGAAAGCAGCTGGTAGATCTCATGTTTGCGATGCACAGAAACTCCCTGGTGTTTTCTACAGCGTTCCATCTCTATCTTTGCTGATGCCACAGGAACAGAGGAGTTTAAGGGGAGGTGCGTGGGGTGGGGAGCCAGGTCTGAATGACATGGCGTTGCTGCATCGGCCGTTGCTCGCTGACCCACAAAATGCAGGGCCAACCCCCTGTGTGAAGAACTTTTGTGCTGTCATCACCCTCAGAAGCCTGGCAATGAGAGACGGACAGAGGGAGGGGGGCGAGGCAGCAGTCCACACTCTGCAGCAGGACACATGCTATGTTAGGTAAATGAAAAGGAGCTTGTATTGTAATGAAAAGCATTTGCATACTTGTGCGTTAGAGAGGGTGTTAACCTTTGACACCCTGGAGGACAGGATGACAACGGGAAGCACTTCTCAGAGCCCGAGCACTGACACTTGAAAGACGCACCTAAACGCACGTAAACGTGTTTTCAAAAACTAGTGAAGAGTGAAGGAAAAGGGCAATGTGAGTGCTTGGGACGGACGTTTCCTTCAAGTGTTGGTCCGCACTCAAACGAATGTGGATTGTGTAATTGATTGGTAAGAGATACGTAGGTGTTAAAGGAGTGCAGTTGCATTTTTCTTTTCCTCTTTAGGGGAGTTTTATTACAAAGGTTCAGTCACTTATGAGGTGCTTTGAGCAGAGTATTTGGTTAAGTTTAAACTGGCAAATAGATTAAGAGAGCAGATTAAAAGACAAAATAACATTGAACTCCTTTTAACTTTGCCACAAATCAAACTATGTTCACAAAACATATTCACCTCTGATAGAGCACAGTACAAAATGTACAGCTAACATGAGTTTTGACTTGAACTGCAATTAATTTTGAAAGTAGTTAAAGCATCAGATCGTTTTTCTTTCCCGACAAGGTCAGAAAGTCATAATTCAACCCACACTTAACTTGTTAATCTGCTTCTTTTTACCAGCATCTTCCATTCTCTGTGTTGCGTGATTAATGCCTATGTTTAGTAGCGTCGGACAAGACAATGTTCGACCCTTCAGCTGATTTTTTTTTGTCTGGATGCTCTCTGCTGCCCTCCTTCCCCCACCTCGGTTTGTCCCACTCTTCCTTTCTGCTGCTCTCAGCCTGAGGGGCTCTTCTTTCCAAGTGCACACGGCTCCACGGAGGAGACTTGACTCTGACATTCCTGCAGATAACAGTTGCTAGGTGATGCCATTGTTGGGTTTTTCTTTGTGGCCTCATATTCATACCCAAATCCTAAACTTCTTTTTGAGGAACGTCTCATTAGTAGTCATATATTCATACCAGACCAGCCCCCCCACTTGACCCCTCCTTTACCAGCCGTGGGAAAGACAAGACCTGGACAAGTTGTGGAGGATTCAGGCAATTACTTGAGAGACGGTCGAATCATTGAACAGCCTAAACACACTTTTAATGTCACAATTTGCACCATTTGCACTGTAACACAGACATTTGATTTGTAACATTGTAGATAGAATAAACATCCTAGGTGGATTGTAAGTAAATTAAGGAAACTCAAGTACCAAGGAAAAAACTAGAATTAGGTGTTTATATGTCCGGATATCAAAATCAAGAGGCTCATCAAGTAGGATTTTTTAAAAGAGCGATGGTTTAAAAAGCATTTTTCATGCTTACAAAACAGATAATATTGCTTGACTAGAAAAGCAAATACAGCTCTGCTGGTCTCAATTAAATAAAGCTACGGTATATAAGCCCATAATTAAGCCCATAATGCCTGATAAATGTAGGCATAAGGTAATATTTTAACTTTATCAACATGTTAAAGCCCAGATGACTCCTGACTTGAATCTGATGAGGAATATTTCAAGGGAGCTAAAGATTAGGGTGATGGTAATACTGCCCTCCAGGCTCAACTACTCAACTCATCAGCAAAAACAGATTGATAAAATATCAGTGGAAGCTTTAATTAAAGGTGAACAAACAATATAGCCTACCTTTCAAATGTGAGAGATGTTTGTGTTACTCTCTTTCTAAAATACAATTACATGTATATCAGCCAACCAATCAAGTTAAATTGTAAAGCACATTTAAGCAACAACACAGTTCAAAGTGCTTCACATCATAAAAACGCAAAAATACAAAGTCATAAAATACACCATGCAGTGAACAATTGAGAAAACAAGTAGCAGATATTACATATTGATGAGTGCAATGTTTCATTTATTATGGTTCTTAATTCAAAGGAACTCAGTGTTTCAACTGTTTTGTAGTTTTCTGGAAAATTGTTCGGTAACACTTTATTTGAAGGGGTGTGCATAAGACTGACATGACACTGTCAAAGGTCATGTCAGTTATGTCATGTCAAAAACACGACATAACATCTGCCATGAACATGAATGAGTCTTTATGAATGTTTATGACTGTTGTCATGAAGTATCATTCGGTAAATAATGACACTTTTAATACAAAGATGTTCTAAAAGGTGCATTAAAAGTCCATTTAAAATGCCAACTTTGCATTAAATTGTCATTATTTACAAAATTATACAAAGCTGGCACTTTTAATGGACTTATAATGCCACTTTTAGAGCAACTTTGCATTAAAATTGTCATTATTTACCGAATGACACTTCATGACAATTGTCATAAACATTCATAAAGTTATGTTCATGGCAGGTGTTATGACATGTTTTTGACTGTGTCATGTCAGTCTTACGCACACCCTTTCAAATAAAGTGTTAACATTTGTTCCAAATATATATATCTACAGCTCTGGAAAAAAATTAAGAGACCACTTTAAATGATCAGTTTCTCTGATTTTACTTTTTATAGGTTTATGTTTGAGTAACATGAACATTGTTCTTTTATTCTATGAACTACTGACAACTTGCCTCCGAAATTCCAAATAAAAAATTTATTTGCAGAAAATGAGAAATGGTCAATGATCAAAGGTGCAGTGCTTTCACCTTCAAATAATGCAAAGAAAACAAGTCCATATTCATTTAGAAACAACAATACTGATGTTTTAACTCAGAAATCAATAGTTGGTGGAGGAGGTGTCAACGTGGTTCTTTATTTTTTCCAGAATTGCCCCTATTTATATATTAATATAGTTAAATAAATTACATGCATAGTTATTTTTTTACATTGTGAGCCATGTGGTTTTCTCATCAGCTCTCGTTTTATTGTCCTGAGGACATTTTTATTCCATGTATTAGTTCATGGCTGGTAGATTCCTGGAGCAATTAAAAAAGGATCAACTTCTCAATGAAACAGCTGCTTGGCTCCGCCCTCACATGCCCATATTTGGAGCGCTTCCGCATTCCAGGGCCCGGTGGGCGGAGCCATGACGCCACCTGTTTCTGAATGGGCCGTGAGGCTCCAGCTCAGCCAGCCGGTCTGGACAAAGTATTCAGGGACCGGAGACGGTGGAACTGGCGGAGAGCAGCACACGAGTTCGGGATACACGACTTTTTAAGAGTTGTGTGGAAACATGGGGCTGCCTCGGGTCAACCTTTCCTTCTTTCTATTTATTACTCGGGTTTTAATCAGCCTTCAGTCGAAAGAACGTAAGTACTTTTTGAATCACGTTGTGTAGAAAAGTAGTTTAATGGCTTTTCCCTGGACCGCACCTTATGAGTCAGGAGGCTGGAATTTAAAGTTTTGCTTCCGATTTAGCTCTATTGTTTTGCAGTAGCAGCGTAAACTGTTCTTGATTTTAGATTTTTATTTAAACTTTTTATTTGTTTGTTTTTACTTTATCCTTAGCCAAAAAATAACCCAGAGCAGCGTGTTTTGAGTTCTTCTGCTCATTTATTGAACTTGCAGTTGCAATAAAACCCAATCATTATGAAAATACTTTGATAATCGATTTTTTCTTAATAACTCCATCCGTCTTTTTTATAAAAAAAATTGAATCGGCTTCTGCCTGTGGAGCTGCTGAAGGGGGGGGGGCACCTGTTTCCTGATTTAACATGTCACCCTTTCTTCTTTTTTTGTTTCAATCGGGTCACGCAGATTCATGTATTTCCCCGCTTCATGGTCGTTTAAAAGCCCACGCCTTTCTCAGACACTATTAAATGTTGCACCCCGAGGCCCGGAGGACACGGTCCCTGAAAACCTGAATCAGGGCGACATGGCTGATTAAAACGTCAGAGCGAGGCTTGTGCCCCCCATAAAACAGCTTCCCCACCCTCACATCAAAGCCCAGAGTTTTTCTTAACAGCTCAATAGTTTATATTTGAACCCTGAATTGGCCAAAGGGGATTTTTGTGCTTACTTATGTATATATTATACTGTAATATGGTGAATTATTTACTTAATTTGGGGTTTCCTTCCAGTTCAGAATCTGAAGTTTCTGTTTTATAGATTATTTACTGAAACCCCAAATCAGTTTCCAAGAAAACTTGAATGGAATGAGATTTAAAGCACACTTGTTGCGCTCTAGCTGAAATTATCTTTACTTCACACATTAGTAGCAAGATCAGAGTCACCGATATCCTCTTCAAGGAAGCAAACCACAAAAGGCCATTGCTAAAGGAGCTGCTCTTACTCTATCCAAGCATGGAAATGGAAAGTTGAGTGGATGGAAAAAGTGTGACTGTGGCATTCTTATCTTCTGAGAAAGTGAACATTTTTATCACATGTAACCCTAAATTAAAAGTTTATATGACCCCTTTTCAGCTGAATTACTGAAATAACTATATTATTTCACAAAATTGTAATTTATTGAGATTTTATTTTACAATTCCTTTGAGAGCTGTTTTCTCTTTTTGGTCCTTTGGACCCAAGCACATTTAAAGCAAATTTGTACTTTTAATTTATTCTGATGAACAAATTAAAAATGTAACTGCTTAAAAAGAGTGTAGTTGTTATTCTTAATCTCATGTGCTACTATTTTATTTTTTTTATTTCATCTCTACTTAAGTGAATTTTATAACGTTTGTTTGTCCAATAGTTGTCTGTCCTTTTTCAGTTTTAGTCAGTGTGCTTTTGGTGAGTTCTCCCTCACATAAAGAGATTTTCTCTCAAGGTCCCTGCTGGTAAAATAATGATTACATAAATTAAATAAAACAGGACAGTCGTGTCACGGCTTTATTGCCGGTGAGTCAGACGTTATCAGTTGAGCGTGAACTGGCTGTAACTAAGTCATATATTTCTGTTTGTCCCTGCAGATGTGTTGCTAGATATGAAAGCTTCTGGCTCAGAGTTGGGATGGTTGACGTCGCCGAATGAGAACGGGGTGAGTTTTTTATGCCTCTACAGGCATTTTCAGGACTCCAGATTCACGACTTGAAACTTGACTTTCTTTCACGAGGACAACTTCTGTGAAAGTTTGGTGTAAAACCTGCCTGGTGACAATGACAGAGGCCTTCCTGTGGCTCATTTAGCGCCACTAAAAAAGCTCTCTGGGAGAGATGGAATGAACGGCAGCTCGATGAGGTTTGGCAGAGCGCAGCTTGTCTTGTGTTAATGTTACCCTTTCATAAAGAGCTTATGAATGCCGTTAAAATGTCAGGGTTCAACCTACATTTAAATTTACTCTACCAAAGTGCATTTTACAGGGCTACAGTGGATTACTCTTTATGTCCAAACCATGAAGCTAAATTTTTTCTCCTTCTATAAGCAGAGATAACACTCTGAAGAGATATAGAGAGACGTTACAGAGAGAGAGAGAGAGAAAAAAAGTCTCATCCAGATGTACAGAGCCATCTTTCCCATCTCTATCTATAGTTCAGTGGTTTTCCATCCAAAATAAGAAGCAGGATATGGCCATTTCCAGAGCGTGGTCTGTGTTTCTTGTTGCACTCAAAGATCTAAGAATGTACGGATTGGCGTTGTATTGAAAAGGATTTCCCTGTTTGTCCAATTTGAGCTTTGTTCTACTGCAACTTTGTCTCCACTTGCAAGATTTATTTAGTTTTGCACGTAGGATCATTATTTTCTGGAGCCTTTTTTTTGGCTGTAAAATTTCCCAGTAGTTGCATATTTATAGGGATTGCCATGTTGGAAGACTTTAAGCAGTTAGCACCCTACCTGGGGAAGTTGTAAATTTTGACATTTTTAGTAGACTGAATCAAAAAACAAGACAATAACTTCCCATGGAGTTGAAATTAAGCTGGAAAGCTGGAATTTATCAAGAGTTCAGCATCCAAAATGGCCACAGCATCTTTAAAATGTCGCAAAATATAATAAATCAAGAAAGCTTTTCTATTTTAAAATGGCTAAAAGGTTATTTCACTCCATGCGATTGATCTTTTATGAACCTTTATAACAATTGTCACCGATTTGCGTTGGTTTATTGACAGAAGAGGCCAGTAAAATTGAGACAGGAAATAAAGACAGGAAATGATGCATCACCAGTGAACAGAGCATGCAAAGGCTTTCCAGTCAAAGTCCTGTTTGAAATAAAAGTTAAATGGTTTAGAAAGTAGAAAGATTATAGTGCTTTAAGTTGCTACTGCTTTATTACAAAGACATAGTTACTCTGAACAGGAACTCGCTCTCGTCTGTGTCTGCGTTCAACTCATCTGCGGTTCAGTCTTTTCCACACCAGTTGTAAAGTTTGAGGACTCAAGCTTTCCCTAAAACCTTACCGAACTGCTAACATATGATGTGTTAAATTTTAATCAGGACTTAAGTCTTTTAATCTTTTTACACATCAATGCTTCCCTCTAATAAAAAACCCTCTAATTGCTGGTGACTTTGCTGCCATGCCTCTCTCAGCGCTCTGCTTACAAAGCTTGTTTAAGGGCCATAAATGTTGGTTCTACTGTAGTAGTTGCTGGGTTGATTCCTTCCACGCATGCAGCCACGTGTGTTAATGGAAAACCACACACGTCGAGAGCGCACAGCACATGCCCAGACGATGCTAATGTTTGGGAAAAAAGCTTCAGCAGACCGCTGAGCTTTAGGGGGCTTTCAAGAAGGCTTGAGCAGGCCTGTCGCAATAAGGTATAAATCTAGTAATCACATCATAAATTAGCTTCTATTTGCATGGTTTATCATTTTTTTCTCTCTTTCTACTAAAAATTAGGTAACAAATATCTTCAGTTGGGTGCATATCCCTTTTTTGGGAAGGACAGTTTAGTTTATGGAGACTTGACAATTCATTGCATTTGTTGCTTCTGTTTTGTTTATTATTCCTGCATTTTTATGCCATTTATTGCCATTATATTAGTTCAAAACGGTCTCAATGACGTCTGGAACAATTTATCATCCAGCATGATCGTTATTGTGGCAGGCCTAAGCATGAGTGAATTGTCTGCTTTCATTCGGGGATATTGATGCCATTTTTTTAAATCTTCTTCTTGCAGTGGGAGATTGTTCAGACGGTGGTGAACAGCTCACTTTTATACACCTACAGTGTTTGTAACGTAGACTCTGCTGATCAGGACAACTGGGTACGGACAACTTTCATCCAGAGACGCCCGGAGAGCAGCCGCGTCTCTGTGGAGCTCCAGTTCATCGTCCGGGACTGCAACACCTTCAGCGGCGCTTCTGTCACCTGCAAGGAAACCTTCAACCTCTTCATCTCAGAGGCCGACGCCGACGTGGGAACCAGCTTCCGCAAGGGGCAGTTCCGCAAGGTCGCCACCATCGCCCCCGACGAGGTCACGAGAGAGCGGGTGCCGAAGGTCAACACCGAGACGAGGACAGTGTTCCCCCTGTCCAAAAAGGGCTTCTACCTGGCTTTCCAGGACATGGGCGCCTGCGTGGCCCTGCTGTCCGTCAGAGTTTACTACAAGACGTGTCCGTCCACCGTGCGGAGCCTGGCAGCCTTCCCGGAGACGGTTGCAGATGCCTTGAGGGAGGTGGAGGGAGTCTGCGTGAAGAATGCCGTCAGTCAGACCACCCCACGCATTTACTGCACAGCTGAGGGTAAATGGGTGGTTCCCGTGGTGCAGTGCCAGTGTCTCCCAGGATACCAAGCCACAGAAGGTTCCTGCCAAGGTAAGCCTTGCCAGAAATCTGCCTTCAACTGTGTTTGTCTTGCTTTGGGTGTTGTAACAAATTTGTCTCGGCGGTGGGGTGGGGCGGGGGGGGGGGGGGATGGGTGCCCAGGAATGCTAATTATATCAGGTTTGTTTGGAGATAAGTGCCAAGAGAAGGCAGCAAATAAAGGTTTCTTCATATCGCACAGAAGAATCAATCTGAGAGTAAATTTCAACTGTTTCCCTCTGATGCATTATCATATTTGTACTTGTTGCCCAACAGCCCTTTGTTTCCACCCCTGGTGTCTCCGGTTTTAAGAACAAGGCGGGACTCAGACACGGTTTTATGACTTCCCGTGAAAATGCAATTGTATATGACCGTTGAAATTTTTGTCCTTTTACGTCATAAAAGTATTTAGTGTGAACTTAAAGCCTTAGGGTGAGATGCTGGAAAATTGCTCTTTCATATGAATATGAAGCTGAAGTTACATTTCTTGAAAACTCAAACACAAATTCTATTATGAAAAATCCAAATCCAAGAAGGTTTAAAACTGACATAAAATGTAATTTCTTCTCTTCTTAGACATTCATACAGAGTCCAATGTTCAGAAACACATTTTTACAGGTAGTTAAAATTGCCCAATAAATTGTGTATTACTTTGGTTTTTAAAATGTCACAACAAAAATTAGCTTTTCCAGGCAACACAGTACTGATGAAAAGTTGGACTTTCTAAATATAATGTATTAGGAAACTTAATTAAACGTTCCCTTTTTGCTGCTTCTCAAGTTGAAATTCCCAGTGGAAAAATCAAACGTTTCCCAACGTCCGCGTTACAAATGACTCATTCTAGGTCTTGTGAAACTCTTGAGCCGGCTTTCCATTATAATTACCCCAAAGCTGCAGTTATCCCTGTTGTTTCTACATGGTTTGCTAACACACTTTTTCCTTCCACCCAACTTTCTAAATATATCCTTGCATACACAACTCACTGAACAACCAGCCTCTTAGGAAAGACCATTTTTGACTGATTAAATTATTTTTTCAGCAATATAATTTCCAAACTGAAGTCATATGTTCCTTATCTACACATCGATAGAAATAGGAAGTGATTAATACAGTGATTAATAATCACTTAATCACTGTATTAATCACTAAGAGATTTATTGAATTAATCTTGGGGATTACATCTAATGAAAACACAGAACTGTTTATTGGAATAAAATATTACTACATACAAAGGCTGCTGCTTTCTCTACTACTGAACACTTTTATTATTCCACCCAACTTTCTAAATATATCCTTGCATGGACAACTCACTGAACAGTCAGTCTCTAAGGAAGGACCATTTTTGACTAATTTAAAAAAAATTTCAGCAATATAATTTAATATGTTCCTTATCTACACACAGATTAAAATAGGTAATGATTAATATCGATATTTAAGGGATTTATTGAATTAATCTTGGGGATTACATATAATGTAAACACAGAACTGTTTATTAGAATAAAATATTACTACATACAAAGGCTGCTGCTTTCCCTACTACTGAACAGTTTTCTTATACACTTTTTTCTTCCACTCAACTTTCCAAAATCTTGAAAAAATAAAATAAAATATATGGATGCGCCAAAACCTTGCTACATTCAAGTAAAATAAAAAAAAATTAAGTGGATGTCAAAATATAAATGTAAGTAGAAGTAAGTTTCTAAAATAGGAAAAGGACAGAGCGCTGGCATTCATGCTCTATGTGTTCTGTTTGCATGTATAGAAAAGTCGGTCTGTCCTCTGGTATTCTGGGGTGTGGTGTGTTGAGCTATCTGGAGGAAGCGTGGGAGGAGAAACGGTACGGAGTGAAGAGGAAGGAGGGAGGAAGGGCCGTCAGTGGGCTGCGGGGATTTCAGAGAGGAATTCTTTCTTCCTCACGTCACCGCAGTACCTTCAGCGCTGATTGACGAGAGGAAGGGCTGTGTGAATGTGTCGCAGTGACTACCTGAAAGCGCCGTGTGTCTTCTCCTCGCTGGATTTTGTTTGGGGCAGGTCGCTAAGGCAACCAGAACCACAGATTACAGGGAAGAGGCTGACACACCTTTCAGGGGTTAGACTGAGTCAGGCTGCGGTTTTATGACTCCTCGCAGTCCGAGCCACCTTGACTGGCGGAGACATTTGTTTTCTTAACCTGTTCCTGTAAGATCATTCATGCAGAGACAAGGGATCAGCTTTGATGGGTTCTAGACACAAGGGAAATAATCTTTTAAGTGGTTAATGAAGTGCTTTTGAAGCTGTTTAATGTGGAGAAATGTGTTTTTTTTGTTTGCATTTTGACTCTTTTTTCACTGCTACAACCTCCTCCACAATTATTGTAAAATATTGTGCAACTAAAATTGGAATAAATTCTTTTAATACTTGCCATTGGCTAACAATGGGATTTGGAGAATGTGTCTAATATCCTTTACCGTCATATTTCTCGATGGCCACAAAAAATAAACATACAATTATTAACTTTCTTAATCATATATTTTTAAGTCAATTACATTTTTAAAATAGGATTTTTATGACTTTCTGTTTTGTATCTATATCTATGTGGTCTCTGCTTCTCTTAAAAAAATGGAATAGACCAGAATACAGGTCATTTAGTTAATTTATTTGGTATTTTTTTCACAGTTTAAAAAGTTGGGACATAAAAATATTCTATCAAAACATGATTAAAATGCAAATATAAACAAATTAATTATAATAAGTGATGAAGAACCAAAATAAAATAATAATTAAACAGATATAAAAGAAAAGCACCTTTTAATACAACTATTATCTGTTCCTTTATGTAAAATAGATGTGTTTGATCTTTATGAACAGTAACTGTGCCAGAAACCAAGGCATGTTCACTGACCTTCTACATTTTGAAGAGTTTCATATCATTTTTTGAACCAGAAGTCATGGATTGAAGATAATTTTTTTAAACACATTGAATAACTTAAAAAAGTGAATTTTAAGTCAACAAATAATTAATTTACATTTATTTTACAGATAATTTACATTTATTTTAAGATAATTGTGATTGTAGTAATTTCATTTGAGAGCTTGGTTTTGTCAAAATAATATTAAAATGTTACATTTATTTTAATCCTTTTTGCTGTTACTCACCAGGGAAGCTACAGTCGCATATTTTGCGTTGCTTTATATAGACTAAACAAAAAATTGATTAGAAGGCCAATTAACTGATATTAAAAAGTTCAGCCCAACATACCAGGAACTGATAAGCACTGCACTTCAAAGCACAAGTGTCGCAATCACATTGTAAAAAAATAAAAATTCAAGATGGAACAGAGGAATGTTTTAATCTTTAAGGTTTCTCATAATAGCCAAACTGGGAGATGGAAACGGAAGTTGGCACAAAAAGGCAGGAAATTTGCTTCGAACAGGGAAATGCATGATTCCAAAGTTTAGACGATAACCTGATTAATAAGACAGAGGAAACATCTGTTGTTGCACGAGGGGAGGGAGAAAAAAAGGAAAGAAAAAACTGTGATCTTCTGTCAGCCAACGAGAGAAAGTGATATCCTAACAGGCTCATGTCCTGCATGTGGATTCCACTACCGAGCCCAACTGTTGTGGGAAAAGGAAGCAGGAGCGACATGAGGAGGAATGCTGACTGACACAAATAAGCAGATTGTTCTTTAGTGGACAGTTGGTGCATGAGGGGAGGTTAGATTTGAGGGCTGCTTAGTTAGGTGTGGGGTGTAATTTAGTCAAGAGGATTAGCAGAGCCACAGGACAGCTGTTAGCCAATGACATGCCCCACTCGGTCTCCTTTTACTCTTTCATCCGGTTGTTAACACACGCAACGAGCTCCCTAATCCACACTCTCACTCATTATAACAATGGCTTGAGCCACAAAGAGCGAAAAAATTGTTTCGATTATTGGATGCAGCGGTGCGTAATTCATGTTCTTTTGAGAGTCTTAGCACAAGAGAGCGTGAGAGCGTCAGAAGAGTAAACGTAGAGATTATTTGGAAAACTTCCAGCCATCTGATGCAAATGCTTTGTATTGGAATTTGCATCAGATATGCAAAGCAAACACATGGTCAGCATTTAGGTAGGCGCTGCCTATTGCCAAAGTTTGCATTAACAATGTTTGGGGATTTTATGCACAGGCTGTCATTTATGAGCTTTATACAGAGCAATGCAACATGTTTATGGCACCACTCTGTCCAATCTCACAAACAATGGGTGAATGGCGCCGTAGTTCCTTTAGTACGTGACAGAGGTCCTGCTGTTCCAGCTCCAGATAAAATGGGCAGGCCCCCTTTTCTTATTCGAAATAACCTCGGCTACACCCCCCCTGTCGCCGACTGACTCCCCAGAGAGCTTCTGTTGGTGCTCCAGACCTTAACCCCGCCGTCCCCCCTCTATTCATCTTCAGCCCACACTCAACCTGCTCCTTCTCCTCTTGTGCACCAGCACTACTTGGGGTGCAAAGGTCCTTCTGCTTTGGTGGGGAAGCAACGCGTCCACGTCTTTAATCCAACGTTCGCCCGACCACTTCTCTCTCTTCAGAGCAGGCGCCAGACTAAAGGCAGGTCCTCAGAAAGCAGAGTGTGATGAGATCTTCATTTATATATATCTTGTCACACTCTGCTTTTATAT
>CAEGAF010180340.1:0-26551 GCA_903067075.1 Micropoecilia bifurca | reverse complement strand
AAAAAAATATATATATATATATATATATATATATATATATATATATATATATATATATATATATATACGTACAAAAATAAGCTCCCAACGGTTCTCCAGCTGCATTCATCCAGACCGTATGATTCCAGAGATATTCAATGTGTCCAGCTTCAAAGCCGCCAGCCTAACATGCCTTAATGAGCTGCATGACAATTAGGGCCGGCTTGCAGCTATAAACATACGAGTCGGTAAACACTGAGGCTTCGCTCTCCTATCAGCAGCAGAGGCAACAAGGTAGTTGCAGTCGTTTGTTCGTCTGTCTGTCTCTGGGCTAAACGTGATACACTACCCTCCTGCCAACAAGCCACTTCAAGGGCAGGTTGCGGTTACACTGTGAATTTATAGTATTCTCCCTGGACCATGTTTGCCCCACATTATGCAGCCCATGGAGAATACATTGATCCTTAAGAAGCTTCCCACCTCAAATAATAAAATTGTCAACTGGGAACTGTGACCACAGCCATTATCAAGCAGACCGAGAACTAGGTCCATGTCTACAGGAGCAGAACTTTACTTAGTCTGTGTTTTAGATTTTAATATCTAAACCAAACCTTTGCTCAGTAACTGAAACTGTTTTTCTTTAAATTATACACCAGTACTGTGCTTGCTGTATTTTGGTCTGCATAGAAATATGTGTCCTTTGGAATTTGTTGAATATCACAACATCAAAATAATCTGAACAAGTGTGAGCCTGGAGAGGCACCGACAATTATCCTATGACCTAAATCAGCTAATTCTCAACTAAAAATACCTTTTCTTTTCAACTCGGTGAATGCACAGCACTTCTATAATTGTATTCAGTGTGGAAGGTGCCACTGAGTGAAGAAGAGTAAATGTTGGTTCTTTTTAGTTTTTCAGCTATTTCAAATGAAAATTTATTTTCCATCACATGTTGACCAATGTGAAATGTCAGATAAGCTGCCAGAGAGTGCAATACTTTCAGAAGATAACAGGAAGGCTGAAGTGAATACAAGGAGGTTGTTTATTAAGTGCCAACCTTTGATTTCAATGGGATGCAAAACAAAACTTGGCAAAACAAACTTGTCTCATCTTCTCTTAAAGTCCGGCCTGACCACAAGGGGAGCTTAAAAATCAAATAAACAAGGTTAAACCAAAGAGAGAGCTTCTTCCTCGCAGCTCAGACGGGATTTATCGTGCCACCTAAATTGTTTTTTTGTCACAACTGGCTGTCAGAGTTGGCGTTTGCGGGTTTCAGTGTGTCGGATTTAACACAGCTCCCTTTGAGTAGCCGTAGGCTGCAGCTCACCCACCCACACACCCCACTGGGGAACAACCGTCTCCTTCACATTCCCTTCAGCGGCTTTGACAACACAGATCTTTCTCATCAGCAACGTTCCCCGAAGCACCGAGCTAGAAATTCACAGCCTGCAGCATCTGGTTGGCCCATGCATGACTGATGCTATTAAAGGAAAGACATAAATACAAGTGCTTGACTGTAACAATAACCAGAGGCTTAAAAGACGAAACTCCCGACTTCTCTGGGAGAAAAACCATCCAGGAAAACACCAGAATGTGTGTCAAATCTGATGCAAACTTACAACAGTCAAAGACAATATTTTACCGCCCCGGAGACAATGTAATATTTCAGCTTCTCTGCACCATTGACCAGCACAGGAGCCACCACTCCAGGTCATCACAAAATGACAGATCTGCACTGCAAGCAAAAAGGGCCAAGGGAGCTTCTTCTCAGGCCAGAGAGTTTTATAAAAAACAAGATTTGTGTGTCTGAACACATGTCAAAAAGCATGAATTATCTGAGAAGCTGTTCTGACCAAAAAACAAAACAAAACGACAGTTGTTTAAAAATCATCGTTTCCCCAGAATACCGTAACTGCTGTGAGTATACTAAAATAATATGACTTTAAACCCAATTAACACTGGATACAAAGAAATTCTATGCACCCAATCTAAAAATGTGAGCAATGCAGACCTTTGCAGCGTTTTTATGGCATGGGTATAATTTATGCCACCTCCTAAACAGCGGCCGCACACTGCATCTCCTTTGTGCAGCTCCGGCTTTAACGGCCGGGGTAATCTCAGAGGAAGAAAAGAGCCAGTGTCATGCGGTCAGGAGGCATTCTAGCCAGACAAAAAAAAATTGCGTCAGCACTTTCTGCTGCGCAACGAGAGGCCAGCATTCGGAGCCCCTGGCCTGCTTCTCAGAGGAGAGTCCGGGTTTAATGGGGCTACTCTTCCACTCCATTTGCCAGCTTGCATCTTACGGGTCGCAGATGTGTGTGGTGCACGTGGGGAAAGCGAGCGTGTCGCCCTGCATACCTCTCTGCAGCCTGGGAGCCGCGCGCCTCGTAACAGCTGACGGTTGCTTTTCGTCTCCTGACGCTGTGTTTACACACCAAATGTGTTACAGACGTGACGTGCCAAGAGGACACAAGGTTAAGCGTTTGAAGCAGCTAATGTGGTCGGAAAATTCAGATGTTTTCTGAAACTGACTTGGTCAGTGGAAGATTTTTTTTTATAAGACAGAAACATTTACGAAACGTTCTTTAATTGGCAAGTGTCGCTTTGAGGGCCAATAATCCTAACCAAAAAGATGCGTTTGTTTTCCCCGTGCATTTTCAAATTGTCTGAATGAATTTAGAACAGTCAGACAGAAGTCTCTCCCTCAAAGATTTTTGCCACACATTATTGCTTTAAAATAAATGAAAATCAATGAGCTCATTACATACAAAGTACATGCAATAATTTAAATTACAGAAGTAAAAACAATACCAACCAACCTACGGAGTGTGAGGTTGGGGATGTTTTAGAACATTGTAGCTTGAGTCATGACCAAGTTGAATCCTAATATGCCTCACTCCAACATTTCGTTAAAAGATTTGCTAGTAAAATGTTGTGGTCACACTGTGATGGTCTGGAGCTGCTTTACTGCTTTCCTGCTTTTCTGGTTTTCTCGACCAGGAAAGCCTAAAAATGAAAATCCTGACTCCTGTTTGTGACCTTAAGGTCAAATTTGCTTGCGTTGTTCATTAGAAAAAGGATCTAAACTAAACAATAGGAAATAAATAAAAGGACGGTCTTGATCTGAAACCCAAAGTGGATCTCTCCAATTGACTTGAATTCCTCCGGTAGAATTTTTACCGGCTCAGTCAGTGAAGAGCAGGAGAAGTAGTGAACAATGACGTAGATTTTCAGAGTTGTTTTAGAATTGTAGTCCGCCTGCGGTTTTTGCAATGGCAGCAGAGGAAATAATCAAAGCCATTTGATCTGTGTTAGCTGCGCTTCTGAATGTTGAATTTTAGCATTAGATTGTCCCTATTCTCTTTGCAGTAGAGACAATGCATGTGGTAGTGTAGGGTTAAAAGGTTGCATTAGAGAAGCAGAATTTCCTAAATGTCCTCATTTTATTAGCTTAGTGAAAATGTAATGTCTCTATCAACTTTAGAAGACTTTGTTCCAAAGTTGGATCAATTTCAGATCCAAACACCCATTTTATGGCTGGCTAGACCAGGAGTGATTGAAACGGCCCCTAGCTGACGCATCTATCAGCAGTCAGCCAGATTCTGAGAAACACCATTGATTGGCTGACAGCTTCATGCGGAGGTGACATCACCTCCACCAAAATACAGTGAAATCCCCCCAAAAACTGGAGCTAGGCTTCAGCGATTAGGTTACTCCTACTTTTAAATATTCTTTAGATGAATATTAAAAAAACTCCAAATAAATAAGTCACTCAAAAATGGTTTAATCTAGATTTTTTGCTTCAGTTTTAAAATCTACTTTATTTGTAAATAGGTGCGGTATACGCAATGTGATGTTATTTTTACAGCAGCAGATACAATTTTTTTTTGTTTTAAATGCATTTGGTTATTTCATGGTACACATTGTTCTAAATTTTTGTGTAAATTTAGAATAACAATGTATAATATTTTTTACTAAATATCATACAGTGAAAAGATCCTAAAACAATGGCCCATGCCTTTAATCTGATACTAAGAAATTGGTTTGTAAAAATAAGAAATGTTCCATTCAAAAGATAGTTTGTTGAATCACATAAAACAGCTAGGTAGCTGATGTGCTTTCTAGCATCCTACAGAAAATTTAATCTCCAAGTAACCCGAGAGAGGACTCACCTTGAGTAGACAATAAATCCGGCTTTGTGAGCAGCGAAGCACTACATTTCACCGGGCTGAGCCAAAGTCGCAATCCTGCAGAGGCAGTCAACGGTTCTCTACAAAGGCAAAAACATGAAACAAAAAATTTAAGCTGAGGTGAAATTGACCAAAAAAGCATGAAAAGAAAAAAGAAAAAAGGCTGACATCTATGACTAGACTATGGAGTCTATAGAGTAGGAGCTTGTTGTTGATGGTTTCTTCAAGAGACAGACTATAAACGGGGGCTGGCAATGCAAAAAATGTGGGTCAACAAGGAGTTCTTGTCACAGCACAGACTGGGACAGTTGTTTTATTCTTCAGTGGGAGGATCTGAAATGAAGTGCTGCTTTCAGAGTTGTGATGTCAAGCTTCCAAGCCTTCTGACTAAATGTATCATTATGTCATTACAAGGCCAGTTATGGGCAGGAAAGAACAGGGCTCAAATATCTGTGTGGGAGATGTAAGCAGTCATGTGATAAAAGCTAAATGAGCTTAAAGTGTAGAGATGTAAATCTGGAATAATACACGTTTGATTTTTCTTCCTCCTCAAAAAGTGCATAGTAACAATACTAATAATAAAAATGTCAATGTTAAAACAAAATCACAACCTTTCTGTGACTTGCACTCTATTATCAATTTTGCTGCACGAAAATGCAATTTCTTTACAGTTCTTTACAAGAACATGTTATACATTACAGTGTAGGGACTAATTTACAATAGTGATATGGTGTCCAATGATCCGCACAAACTTTTTATCTTCTCACAAGAAGATTGTGAGAAGAGAGGAACATGGTGCAGACAGTTCCTTCAAAAAATTACAATAGAATTCAGTGTAATGTACCTTCATTTGTCCTTGCTTCAGAAGGCAAGGCTTTTCAAGTCTCAATTTTCCCTCTGCTTAATCCTCAGGTGTTACTTCAAATACAATCATAGGCATGAAATTAAGATTATGAAAACAGAAAATCACTTATGCACAAAGATGTTATTTATGGAAAAGAAAAAACTGCATCAATCAAGTTTCCTCCAGGGATTCTCTGAATATTTTTTTTCCATTCCCTAATTATAGCTGGCACATTGTTACTCCCTAAGGAAGACTTTGCAGGACTCCATCTAGGTTTTACACCACTCAGCAAACACCTTGGTTAAGTTAGCTCAGCCCTGGGAGTGGTAATAAAACAACAGAAACAATGAGAACATCATAGCTTCATCAATCTCAGAAAGCTTTCTGGAAAATGCCATTCGGAAATATGTAACATCCCATTTGTTTGGTTGATGAAATTTGTGCAAATGCAATATCTTCACAAAGGATCACTCCTAACTACCATGACATCTGAATGAAATTTAAATAAGACGAAACGTTCAAAGTTAAAGAAAAATGACTTCGAGAGTCACTTCTCTTGCCAGTTGAATTTAGTGGGTTCACATTGTACCAACAGCTTTCGCATAAAACAAATGGTAATTAGAGGAGAACAAGGAGCACATCCTCCTCCCAGGGATATTTGTCCTGTTGGCTACAATTCATCTTTTTTAGCTGAAAATCTCTGGCACACATCACAAAAATAACACCCACAGAAATCTGAGTCCATAAAACTATGATTTTAATAATCTATCATGATTCTCATTTGTCCACTGGGAGTAGACATTAAATGAAAAGGCAGGAATTAAGATTTAAAAAAAATAAAAAAAATCATGTGTCCAACACTAAGTCCTCCCACTTCATTGTTAATGAGTCATTTAAGCTCTGCTACTCATCTCCCTCTGGAGGACCAGGAGTGTTTACGTTTTCGTGCATTACAAATGCCTTTTTGTAAAGCGAAGGCTTCACACCATGGGGAACTAGTTGCTCTGTTCAATGTAGCAAATAGATACTCAGAACATATGGTTCTTTTCTCCTGACCATGGTTTATATCTGCCAAAGGTCTGGAAATTCAGCTCATGGAGAGCCAAATGCATACAGCACACAAAAGAGGAGAGCACACACAAGAGAATAACATGTAACATACATTAAAATGTCGAGAAACAAAAGTGCAGGCTTTTTAATCCCAATACCAATCAAGTGAATACCTTTAATCCAACTGCTTAGATATGTTTTCCATATCGTATGACTTATCTTTTCCAAAATGGAAATAAATTTAAAGCAAAGAGTCTATTTTTTTTATCCATTTAATCCTACAGAGAATTTTACCCAGATTTTATATGATGAATCAAACACAGTTATACAAAGTGTGGAATGGAACCAAAATATAATTAAATGGATAGATTTTACTAATTAGGTGACTTTGAAAGGAACATTTTATACAGAAGTATTACAATAAAGGAGTTTGAGTACATAGGCAAACCACACTTTGGTTATTTTTTTTAAAGAAATACATTTTTTAAAACTGTGGTGTGCATCTGTATTCAGCCGTTTCATTCTGGTACCTCTGAATAAATGGTTCAACTTCCAGCAGGACTTCCAGAGACCATAAACACACAGCCAGATCTACAAAGGAATGGGTTTAGGTCAAAGGATGTACATGTGTTAGAATGGTCAAGTCAAATATGAAACCTACCTCCAATTAAGAATCTGTAAGTTAAAAACTAATGCCCAAAGACATTCTCCCATAACATCTGAGTGAGTTTCTTTGCAAACATAAGGGACAACAATGTAAAAGATTTTAAAACGCTTTTGGTTGGCTGTAAAGACAAATCAACCTCCAATATGAAGTCCCTGCAGTATCTCTTAGCAGGCCAAAAAATGTTAAGTAAAATTAACTTCAAACATCCACAGCAAACATTCTCAATGCTGACACCAAACACGCAGAGCCATAACTGCCAAGAAGCTCATTCTTATCTTTTTCACGTGGAAGTGAAGGGCAGTAAATTACCTCCTGAGTTCAAAATGTCTCCTGAATAATACACGAGGCACCATGTTTTATAGCTTCAGACTGTGTTTAAAAATCGATTAACTTGTCTTATTAAGCAGATCAATTGAGCCAAACTTTGCTTTTGATCCCTGTGGATTATGAGCATCAAATGCTTTAACTCTTGATTGAATGAAAGGATAGTTCAAGGATGAATGTCATTAGCAAGCGTTCTCTGACCAACTGATTCTCGGAGCAAACCACGGGCACTAATTAGAAGTCAACATACATGAACAGACAAGTAAGATTTTACTGAAGTCCGATATGGTGTTAAATGGTGATATGTTAATGCTACGTTTCTGCGTACGCTGCACTGTACGAATGACTTCCAAAAGCAGTAAAAAAAAATAGGGTTGTATGACTCTCTCCTATAATCCTTCTCCCACGTTACAATCGGGAAAACGTTGACCTTGTGACGCACATGCCAAACAAAGTGGCACAACGCAGGCGAGGCAAATTTATTTGTACAGCACACAGATATTCTCAAGGCTGGGGAGACAGTTTTCTGCTTACATTTAAAATAAACCCGAGACATTTAAAATTTGCAGTCCTTAAAATGACAAGAGAGATGGGTGGGAGTCTGGTTTAAAGTATGCCGCAGTTGTAAAACGCCACACCCGCTCAACCACTAAAGCCTTCTGCCGTACTGTTCTTGCAGTTCGTACCCCCCGGTTATGTTGCGGCACCGTTGTGCTGATGGAGTCAGATGGATAACAAAATTTAGCTACAAACGCCCTGTCGCAGCCGCAAACGCGTTAAAATTAATTGCATTTCAGCAATTTGGGTTCTTTTTACAAGAAGGAGCAAGCAAACAAGGCGCAATTTGTCTGTTGTGGGTAAAGTTAAGAATTTAATCATCTTCAGTTTAAAATCTAAAATCTTCGGTTGATCAAAACTGTATAATCGTTCCCAGACTATCCATTAAAGCACAGTTTGATGTTTGAGAATCCTTTATTTTATTGTGAAACACCAAAAAGATATATTTTGTGAGCATTACTAGCACTTTAGAACTAGACAAGTTAAAAGGAAAAAAAAACAATAGCATTCAGTCCAGTCAAAGTAGGACTGAAACATTCTACACTGATCACAGATTATGTAAAATATATTTTGCCATTTATTTTGTGATGTGTAAAACCTTTATTCTATTCTTTCTGGAAGCAAATAATGGGGTAGTTTCTTACTTTAGTTGGACTAGTTTCCCAAACATCTTCCTAAAAAATGGCCTCTGCTGACCCCAATACCTTGAATACTCAGTGGCGTTTATACTAAGTTGGTGTTTTTTGTAGCTTAGATATTTGAAAAGACTTTTTTTTTTTCATTAATCTGTACTCAAAAAACTTATATGTTTATGACATATGTACAGCACACAGGTGCAAAGGTTTTGTGTGAAAAGAACTTGGTTCATCAGAAGACCGTGTCAAACGTTGGCACAGAGGAAGCCGACACCGTGAGGCAGAGAAGTGCCTTGGTTTACCCAAAATGAAAAAGGATTCTGAACGCTTAGAAGCTTTGGATATAAGCACTGGCAGTTACACACCACAATCTCCATATGCTACTATAGCTGACAGAAAGCCATCCCACCAATGTGCTTACTGACCGTACGAAGCTAAAATAGAACATCTAAGACATAACTTGGCAGGTGCCTCTGCTTTTTGTGGCAGGTACATATTTAAGTTAGCAGGGATCAGGTTTAAACAAAGAAAGCTATGAGACAACACATTTTCCAGAATACGGTTAAAATATAAAGTCGGAAAGCACTTTACCGCAGCTGCTACTGTGGACATGAAATATTTTTGAGCAACACACCCAGAGAGTTATCCTGGCAGGAGGGCTGGAGCTTTCAAAGCATGGCAAATGGGATACAGTAGGGAAGCTGGTTAAAAGCATTTTCTAGGATAAGCCCCTTTCTTAAATTTCATCTTATTACAGAGGTTTTGTCTAAGAAACGACTTAGATATGACTTTATTTTTGTTGCTGCTGTTGTTGTTGCAACTTGAAGTGGAGCCACGAACAGAACAAGCTGTTGTTTCCTTACATCTGGAACCCAAACCACACAGCCCGAGGAGCCGCAAGAACTGTCCGACCAGAAGAAAACCGCAGTTCTCCAATTCGGCAGTCATCGTGAATTTTCCGGTCGGACCAACAGGAAAATAAACCCGTGAAGAGAAGTACTGAATGTGCATCAGTGCGTAATTGTTTGTTATCAGTCTTGAGCCAACAGAAAATCATTTCAAACACCAACTGCTGTGTCACCACTGTGGCTCTGTGTTAAAAATGTATGCTTCTGGGCATTCTGAGGCTTGTTAGCTAAATGAAGAGAGGACGTAATATAGTTTCCTTGGAAGTGGCATTAACACTCTGTGGGGTTTTTCAGCTGGATATCAATTAGAGGCTCATTAGGCGCTTAGAGACGGCAGTCCCTCCAGCTTCCTGTAGCCTGCTGTGAAAGTGGCTGACCCTGACCTCGAGGAAAAGGCTGGTGCGCTCCTTCTTGTGCGCCCATAGAGAAGAAGGGCTTTTGGAGCAAGTGTGTTAATTACGCTCCCTTTGCAGCTTGCATTTCAGAAGACGCACTTCAAAATGACCAGAAATAAAAACAAAACAAATGATTTGACAAATGAAAGAAAATGAATCGATGACTTCTGTTTTAAAAACCTTGACTGGTGAAGACATATCCACATAAATGACACCACTAATAACAAGATTTCACGTTAAAGAGAAAATACTGCTGAGTTATAAGGTCATTTAAAAAGGCCATTTCTGAACAATGAGAGACTATTTTCAGCTAAAAAATGCTGAACGCGTCTAGTTTTTTTCTTCTTCCTACAAAAGAAAACTTTTATGAAAATCTGTTTGACAACATGATACACGTTTTATATTTTACAATGTTTTGTAAAAAATAAAACTGCTAAATAAAACCTACAGAGGCTGAGAAATGCATCACAGTGCAGGGGTTTTATATCTTGGTTCGTATCTGCTGCCACTCGTCGAATCTCCCGAAAAGTTCATCTATTGTCTGCTTGTTGCTTTAGATATGCATTTCCGTGGTTTGTGATCTGTAATTTTAACTATGTATGACCACTTTGGGATTGTCACGTTTTGAGATGTTCAACCCCGGACAGTCAGTCACCCACCACCTTTGACTGGTTGTTACTGCCATTTATTTCAATATAGTTATTTAATCTTCACTCTTCTGCCGAGATCTTATTTCTAAAAGCTTCACATTGTGTTTTTACTAATGTGAACTCTGTAGTAGACAAGTTTGCTTTTCTGCTTTTTGTTTTTCTGCTCAGAATTTGCTCAGCCAATCTCATGCCGGTTCTCTATTTATGCCCCTTACTGTGTTGTTTGGGGCAGAGGTGGTATGAAATATTTTTAGACAGACTCTGAGGGGACTTTGTGTTCTGACAGCTAACACAATGAACTCTCATGCCTGAACAAGGACATACTTTAGTGGCCGTACCCTAAAGCCATGGACCGCTCCTCCACTCTGAAAACAAGCGTCTATTGAAGGAACATGCCTCGCTAAAGCTTTGCTCCTGCTGGGTTTGCACTCTGTCAACAAGGGCAGTTATCTATTCACAAGATTAAGAACGGGATAATCCAAAATATGCCACATTTACAAAGAAATACAGGAAATCTGAGTGTTAGACTGAGTGCTCCATGCTTACAATATCTCAAGACTAAGAAGTTTTGTATGATACCCCCAGGGAAGTCTACGTGCAGTAAATTCATAAGCCATTGCAGCTGCAAGCTATGTATTCAATATGCTGACATTTGGCTGAACTGAAACTTTTTTTTTATCTATATGTGCGATCCTCTTTGAAATATATATGCACACAATACATGTTTGGCCTTAGAAAGCCATGTTAGCCCTGAGGAAAATACGACGGTTTGTTAAAAAGAGTTCTAATAATAGACTAGCCATACCTTCAGAAAGCCAGAAACGGGCACAAGGGAGAACAAGGACCATTTCCCTTAGCTTCAGTCAGAATTTCTTGCTTGTGGGCAAAAAGTTCATTTCTGTTCAGTGAAGCATGATTTGCATAAAATCTTCCATTTCCAAAAAAATGTGTATTTGAATTTAATGTGCTTTAATTCATACAATATTAAACCATTGTGGTTATTCGTTTTACAGGAGACAATTTGTTAGGTACAGTTTGCTTGTGGCAAGTTGAATCTTCTTTCATCTTCAGAACTGCCTTACTGCTTCACCGCGTATACACTGAAAGTCTATACGACAAAAAAACTATCCTCCGAGATTTTAGTCCATATTGACGTGACATCGTCACATGGTTGCATGTCTCAGGTTTCACCACCTTCAGTCTGAGTTGTACAAAGCAAGATCACATCATATGCAGCTGTGAAAAACAGGAAAAAATGCATATCATTGTCTAATTTTGGGGACCTTATGTGATGTGTAGCTTTAGACAGAAGGGGCACCCAGTTTGGTTTTCTGCTCCTGTAGCCCATCTACTTTGAGGATTGACATGTTACGGATTCAGAGATCCAAGTATTTTTTATAGCCATTTTTGTCTTATTATTTCATACCAATATAACCATTCTCTTTCTGACCACCAGCATATGTGCACATCCAAACAAATTAATCAGACATGGACAGAGACGGCAGTCACGTCTGATTAGAAACTGTGGGTCACAATGTTGTGTGTGATTATTTAAATTATCTGAGGTAAATTAACTGATTCTTAGATGTAGCATTCTTAGTGTTATGTCCTAAGGGAAAGTTTCAAGTTGTTGTGAAAAATGTACATATGAACAAAGTCCTTCTTTCCAAATGCATTTTGAGATATGGACTTAGATTTACACACACTTATTTTAGAACGTCTTCATTACAAAGTGTTTGATGAAGGAGGGAAAGCTGTATCACAGTGAAAACAATGCCACTTTTCATTAAATCCTTTTCTCTTCACTCCTACTCCCAGTTTTAGACACTGAAAGCATTTGTCCTAACAACAACAGATGCACTATTTTACAAACGCCTGGAAAGCAATGAGGAAGTTAACCCATTAATGGCGCTTCACATTACATATCTAGACTCATCTTCCACAGCCAAATGAGAATGACTTCAAAAATGAACGATGAGAGAAAGAACTGGTGTAACGACAAGGACCTCAGACCAACCCGATGATCCCATTTCAAAATTCCCGACATGACCTCGTTAATGTTCACACATTATGGTGTTTATCTATCACTGAGGATGGTTAACTACGCAGCTTTGAGGATAGCTAACAAAAATTGTCTTTATATCCCAATAAAGACACCAGATGTCTAGGCCTAGGCTAGGCCAAGAAAGTTAAATGATTGCGCCTTTAGAGGAAGGACAGAAGGACACGGAGTAAGGAAACAACGAGGCAAGTGTAAAACTAGGCAAAGGTGAACGGAGCAAAGGTCACTGACTGCTCCCGTCTCAGCTGCAGATCTGGGGATGTGGTTGCCGTAGCTGTTGCTGCAGCCATGAGGCGAAGCCCGCAGACCTAATGAGGACCCTGCCAGTCATCTGCCGACAACAGCTGGAGCCGGCTCAAGCAAGCTGTCTAATGGGCTAACGGGGATCTTTGTTTCCCCGAGAGGAAGTTTGAGTGGCAGAGTGATCTGATACAGCCGTAGAGCAAATCTGTCTTATCCAAAGGCTTGGCAAAGTCAGGTATGTCCATGTAATCCAAGAGGAAGGAGACATGCAGGAATGCTCACACTCTTGCTTGTCTGAGGACAAGTGATTAACTTGATTTCATTAAAGCTGCTATGCAGCAATGAGATCCAAGTGTTCAGGCTCGGCAGTAACTGCCAGCAAGATATATATCAGTGTGCAGAGGGGGGAAGTGGCAGAAAAGATTTCGCACACATCCAGGCTCAGTGACAGTGACTCAGGCTTCTAGTTTAACAAATGTCTGCACTAATGCATCGGTGAGCAAGTCGGTACAGGTCAGCATGTCTCGGCTTTTAAAGAGCCATTTACAGATTGTGGTTAGACTGCACACAGTGAAACAAAAACAAAAACATCACTGGCCACTATGATGCTTACGGTGAATCCCCGAAGGTTAATGCCATAAACAGAAAGTCGGTAAGAAAACCATAATCCCCCTACTATCTGACTGTGACTATTGTGCTATTTTTTCTGAAACGCTGTTAGTAAGATGCCAGATGTAAGATAGGTTACACTATCCAGAAAGTTACATTTTTGTCTTCCACAGAACATTTAATCAAAAAGAGAATCATCAAAATTGTGTTTTTCTTGGCAGAGGTGACACGCACCATTCTTTCTGATCATGCCATTTTTGACTAGTCTGAACCTTTAGACTAGTTGAATTACGAACACTAACCTTGGTTGAGGTCAGAACTGCAGTGCTGACCTCAAGGGCTTTATAAGTATTCTCGGTTATTTTATGATCTCCTTTATGAGTCGCTAATTGACCAAATTCTGGTAGGCCACTTACTTCTGGGTAGAACGATGGAGTCTTTGATATGGCTTTGCAACCTTTTCCACATTAAATTACTAATTACTATTTTTGTCATCTATTCATGGATTTCTTTACTTCAGCCTGTTTCAATATTTTGGCCTACTTAACGTACTCAGCGTACTATGTACTATGCAAGATGAGATTAGATACTTTAACTGTTGGAGAAAATGTATACAAACTTCTAACTTAAGTTAAACAAATATCACAAAATGTGGCCCACAGCTTATTATGATGCGTCTGGTATCAAAATCATTTTACAAGTGGTGATTAATATTAGAAACATATGACACCAGGGTTCAACCTCCTGAGTAATATGTCTTCACAAGCAGAGATGACACCTAAAAATATTTTATTTGCTTCAAATATGAAGATAAAATTGCAGCATATTGAATGATTAAGGCTCTTATTGTGGAGGTTTGACAGAAGTTGCTTCCCCGTCTAGTTCTTGTTTTGACATTGTGGAGACAAAGACAAAAAGACATAAAGCCTTGTGTTAGAATTTTGACTAATAAGTAAAAGCAGCTTCACAGCTACTACAATAACGGTAGCCAGGTTGTTAACAAGTTAAACCAAGTCATTCTCAAGGCCACATACATCTGGCCAAATGTTCATTTATATTGGATTAGCCATGAGGCAGTGAGAGGCAGCTGAAGATACACAACTGAGTTTCCTTCTGAAGGGAGAGTTGAAAAAACATCTTCAAAAAGTCTAACCTGTGCAGTTAGAAAGTCTCAAAAACAGCTACATGAAAGACTCGGCGCTCTTTGTCAATTTACTTTTATTTCTGCTCATGTCTGAGACAACACATCTGAGATGCTGCATCCGTGAGATACTGCAGTAAAGGATTGTTTGAAAAGCAAATGCTATTTTGGTAACAGATAAATTTGGAAATCATTTTATCGCTACTACCATGTCAAGCTAAAAACAGCATTGTCAAAGAGCTTCTAAAGACTAAGCTAAAATATGCGACCAGACTGATGCTATGCTCCATTTTATTGTTATGAAACGGTAACTAGGTCGACAGCCTGTACAACCTTCTGCAGTAGCAATCCAAAACACTAAAGTTCTTTGATCTGCTGATGTATTTCAGACGGAGCTGCTGGTTTACTGTTTAAGGTGTATTAGACAATCCTTTGAAGAGAAACAGACAACAAGCAGCACAACAGTCTCACCAGCACAGTAATATACTTTTAATACCAAAAATATCTTTCCCAGAAACACTGCAGCTTTGTTTTTTTTTTCTTCCTTTTTTTGGCAAAGTGCTTATAAAGAAACTACATTATACCAAACTTTCTCTAACCAAAATGTAAACGAATAGTCAAAGTGCACTCACTAAAAAATATATATATATATATATATATATATTATATATATACATCAATGGCTCCCACATGAAAAAAGGTACTTCTCAGAGAATCAGCAATGCCAAGATTTAACAATCCTGCTTCCCTGTATGTCTCTGTAACCAAAAAGAAGGAAGGGCTAAGAAAACGCCTCCGCCTCCTCACTCTTACATAATCAAAATGCTACAATGAAAAAGAAGGACATGCCTGAAAGAGAATCTGTCTCTCATTAAGAGAGAGACAGAGAGAAACAGAGTTAGGTCACGCACCACGGTTTCTTCCAAATGAGGCAATTTCAGTGTTTGACTGGAGACTGGTCAGGAATATCTTCATTATGGATTTACTTACATGTTGACATGATGTCACAGTTTTTGTCATTTTATCAGAAACACAACTGTTCATACTCAATCATATTTGAACGCGTTACTTAATTTGCTTGACCAACACAAAACGGTGCATCATTCTGAAGTGGAAGGAAAAATAACACATCGTTTTCAAATATGATACACATGAAATACACATTCAGTCCCTTGTTGCACTGATACTCCTAATTTAAACCCGATGCAACCTACAACCTCCTGCTGTTACTAAATCACTAACAACAGGCCATTTGGTTGATATTTAACCTGAGTTGTTCTGTGAAAGCCTGAGTGATCCAACAGCTCCACATGAAGATCTAGGAACACCCCAGACAGGTCAACAATAAGGCTGAGGAAAGGTTTAAAGCACGATTAGGTAAAACAATAATGACTCTGGAGGAACTGCAGAGATCCACAGCTCAGGTGGGAGACACTCTTAGATATTAGCTGCATACTACACAAATCTAGGTTTATGAAAGAATGGGAAGATGGAGTGAATGAAAGAACCCCTGGTCCTCCAAGAAAACCCCCTGCTGTGTTTGCATAGAAACAAAGCAAACATTTTATGAGTAGAGGTTCTGGACAAATAAAGATAAAACTGGAGATTCTTGCTAATGTGCAAAATACATTATCAAGCTATGACATATCTAGCTACAGTTAGATACTGGACACCCTAGAAGGAAACAACAAAAAATTTTAAGATTTTGTTATGCATTAGAATTGTCCAGTCAAAGTCCAGACCTCAACCAAACAGAGAAACTTGGCAAGTCTTGAAAACCAACAATCTGCAGTATGAACAAAACTACTCAGGATCATTGGATGATTGCCTTCCCCACTCTGGGGCATAAGCTGAGTTACTGACCAAGAGGAAAATGAATTATGGCCAAAATATCAATTATAATTCCCTTCACTTCGCATTTTTCCTAAACTGATGATTATGCTCCATTTGTACAGGCATGTGCGCATGCTGCCAAACATTTTTCCCAGTAGGCTCTTACTGGTTACACAGAATGCAGTCTAAAAAAAAATAAAAAAGAAAGAAAGTAGAAAAAGTGTCGCTGGTGAGAACATAGATCAAAAACCCCCAGGGAGGATGACGTTTTGTAGCATTTCTGCAGCCGATAAGAGTCAGAGAGCAACATCCAGGACTATCTGCCCTGCAAAGCTGCTTTATCTAATTAAACTGAAAACATTTTAATCTCTGAAAGAGCACCAAGACATTTAAATGTCTTTTTTAATTAACTCCAGCTACCATTGAGGGCACAATTAGACAATAAATTGAATTTACACTTCTCTAAATCTGGATTGCAAGAACAAATACAAAATGTTTGTTACTGTTATTATGAAGAAGTGCCTTGATTTAACAGGCTTCAATTTAACAAGTCTGCAGGTGATTGAATCAATGATGCGCTACATTTCTGAGACTGACCTACTGGAACTCATCAAGGTGGGCAAGATGATTTAAGTCGTCTCATTAAATGAGACGATTTTATGAGGAAAAGAACTGATGCAGGAAAATGAACAAGAGTGAAATTATTTTCCATTGACACGCTCAGGCACTGGGCTCTACTGAGATGTAAGATTTTGGAAAGTTTGTGTTGAAATCCCTTAAAACATCTGCCATAAAGTTCCTACAGCTGCACCCTCAACCATTCCAGAAGATAAGAGGTTGAGGTTTTCCAGTAGATGGATATGCTACTCATTGTCTGGGATTCTATGGTTGACATTTCTACTGCCAACTTATTTCATTTTCCAAGTAAGTTATAGCAGAATTCATCACATAATGCATGTTTTCTAAGACTTTGCAGCACTTTTCCCCCCCTCTACTTACTTGTTAATTGAAAATCTTAATTGCAAAGTTATCTAGTTTTACGGGTGTCACTCAAACCTTTGCATCATTTCTATTAGAGATGCACCGGTCCGAATTTAGGGATCTCCTCGCCCCAAAATCATCATGTTTACTACAAATAAATTGTAAAAAAAAATTTAATTAGTAATCCATAACTTCCTGCTTCCCAGGAGCAGAAATGTGAAGTGACTGTTTCACACAGTGAAAGTAGTCTTACTTTTTAAAAATTAAATAAATAAGATAACATGTAATCAAGTTTGGGCAGATTTGTGTTTATCTTCAGTCGGGACAAGGTGACAAGAAAATTCCAGCTCGCCTAAGCTTGCCCATACTTAAGAGTCAGGGCAATAATTAAATAAAGTTTAAAACCCAAGGAAACTGGGACAAATAAATTCAGACAGCAACCTAAGTTAATGTCACCACCCTCAATAAGTAGCTTTGTGGATTTCTATTTAGTTTCCTTATATTACTGTTAGCCTCTCTAGTTGATTTTCTCACGGTATTGGTCTGCCTCTTCTTTCTGTTGTATTCAAACTCAGCAGTGATCTTCTCTCTTGCCATTCACCGTCTCTGCCTTACCATTCCTGTGTCCCGTGATCTGCCACTCTTTTGATTTTTCACTATTCAGCACCGTTTTTATGATTTACATCGAGTTCTTTGCACCGTTCCTCCTGTCCTTCAGTTTTTTAAGTTTTGTTTGTTTGTAAAAATTTGGTAGACATCAGTAGCTGTCTATAGAACAGAGTGCACCGGCTGGGAATGAGGATTCTGAGGTAAGGAGCTGTAGAGGAAGTTTTTGATGGGGAAGAGCAGACTGACCACCATGTTCACCATAAAAAGACCTGGTACACACTGGAAAAAAAGAAGAAGTCTTGGTACTCTCAGGGGTAAAATTTAGAAGTTCTATTGCTTCATATTGGTGCATAGCGCCCCCACAAGGAACTACTAGTGTATGGCATCACAGGCGCAAACGCACACTGACCAGCGTCATGACATCATTGATATAACTCAACTATTCACCCATAAAATTTGATTGTATTCATGGGATTTTTAGGTGCCATCACAAACAGCAAAAATGTGTAGTTTGCTATAGTTGTTAAGAAAATTTATTCCTTGCCACATGGCATTTTAATGGCATTAATTTTGGCTAATTTCATTAGACACCCAATAAATAAAAAAATAATTTCCTTCACAATCTCCTCTAGGCTGCGGTAATGCTTGTAGCTTATTCACATTTTTTAATCAGTTTTTTCTTCCATTAAACCTTCCATTAAAATACATGGAAAGTAAACTAACTGTTTACAGATTGAACAATTCATTTTGGTGGCTTACTCTGTTAATGGTGGTGTCACTGTCCGTCTACTGGACAACTGCTCAGTCAGCAGTGTTCCCCATGATTGTTGCAAGCAATATCTTGACCATAACAAAGATGTCTTCTATTAAAATTATTTTTCATTATTGCTCTGATGTCATATACAAACATCCCAACAAACTGTGAGACATAACAATCAAAATTACATTTGTAAATTATTCTGTGATAACTTAATTTCCACTTTTTGATTTAAAAGGAGTAAATATTCCAGTTTACTGAAACATAACTGCAAGTATGAGCCTTTATTTTGATTGCCTCCAACTGGGCTCTTTATTCTTAATCATAGGTGAAAAATAGCTCCCCATTTGACACGCAACAACACTTACACTGTGAGTTTAGAGAGGTCAGTTTTGATTTAAAGATGTGAGGAATGTTTTATTCATGTGGCACAAAGAAAGACTGAAGGCTGTGTTTTGTGTCAGCTTAGTTTTGTGAGAAATCCATCACCCATTTTCTGCACCAGAATCCTTTTTTTTTGTACAGACCTTTAGCCTGTCAGTGAGCTGTGAAGGGGGGGGGGGGGGGGGGAGGACTGCACTAGCTCAAACTGTGGAAAAAACAAGGACTAGTCACTACCCCCACTGAGAAAGGAGATATAAGCACCACACAAGACAAAAAAAAAGGAAAACAGAAAAGGTTTAGGCCCGAACGACAAAAAAAAGGGAGAACATGGTGATCTCACAATGGAAAACATACACACTGTGAGCTCACAGATGTGTGTCAGGACAGGGAGGCAAAACTAGCGTATGTCAGTGGTGTGATGAGAGAACGCTTTGAGGATGAGTGTCTTTCATCTGAGCAGAGAAGAGCTGACAACCAAGAACTTTAATAAAAAAGTACAACGAGGCGGCAGTCATCTCAAGCCTCACACAGAAGCCATGAAAACTGAAGCACACTTCATATTCTTGTGATAAGTGCTTTGTTAAAAAAAAAATCAGCCACTAAAAAGGCATAACTTTGCGTTTGTAAAAGAATTAAATAATTTAACATTTCATTATGTTTCAGCTGCCATTTCGTAGGATTTGCCCCTCTGCACGAGCCAATTATTATTTCAGATAGTGGTTAAAATATCCCGCTGAGAAATGGGACACTTCTACAAGAATTAGCATTACTGTTTCCTGCCACATGCACATGGTGTGACTCAATATGCCTGAACGTGTTGTACAAAATCAAGACAGTATTTACGATTGTTAAAGAAGAACACAAACAATCATACCAATTTGAACCCATTAAAAAGCAAACCTACCATGTTGTGCTTAAAATCCACTGCATCTTTTGTGATATAACACAAAGTCTTTTGAGGCATGTAGCAGCTTTACACATCGAACTAAATGTGTTGCATTTTTTTCTTTTGCAGAATAGTTCAAGCTCAGTTAGGCTGTATCTTTCAAGTCTTTCAACAGATTCTCAGTTGGATTTAGGTCTTGACTTTGACTGGACCATTCTCTAGAGATTGTGTGTCCACATAGATCCCCAGTGTTAGTGTTCTACCTCAGATAGCATTCTGCATCGACACCAAAAGGTTTAATTTTGGTCTAATTTGATTAGAGGACATCTTTACATGTTTGTCCCCAAAATGTCTTCTGGCAAACTACCAATTGGATGATGTTTTAATTAGCTTTAAGTGGGGAAGCCATAATAATTAACAAAAATAAAGATTTGAAAACCCTTTGGTGTGTAATTAATCTACACAGTGTGTTTCACCTAGTGAACCGAGTTACTAAAATAAAATGACTTTCCAGGAATATTCCCATATATTGAATTTAACTATGGGTAAGCAGAAAAACATATACAAATTTATACATATTTTTGCTTTTTTTATTTATTTAATCTTGATGATGTTATTGTATCATCAAAATAAGTTAAATAGGAAAATATTTGAGTGTACCTACAGTACAGCTCAGAGTTCTTTGTTTCCAACTGTTTCCCCTACAAATCTCCATTTTAAATCAGCTAAATTCCCCTTCACCTTTATAACAAACTTAGGGAGGAGGATTAGGAATAAGGGGAAAACAGGATTCAGCTTTAATGTCCAAATCTATTTACAATTTCTTCTGTATGATGATCCAAATGGCGAACAAAGGGGAAATAAGTGTTTCCCCCCCTTCCAAACAACAGGCATTACACAGATTAAGTGCTTCTGCTGAAACATACTATTACCACATAAGTCTCTGTCAAAGAGGGACCAGATGTCAGATAATAGGCTGTGCACAGGGAGGTAGATGCTGGCCTGGAGCGGGTGAACAAGTAGAAACAGCTTCTGCCATATAGACTTCTTCATTTTATGGACAGTTTGTTGTCTGGGTGGGCAGTCCCTCTTACAGAGAAACTGCTGAAAATAGGTTAGAAGAATGCAAATCTAGATTTATAGGCTGAACCTTAAATAAATCCAGCATCGCTTCTGCAGGCGGTCTGGGAGGTTAAAAGTGGGAATAAAGATCTTTTGATTATAGAGCAGATCAACACAGTGTGCTGCGTTGCGTGGTTTGGTAGCATCACACATGATGCATTTAACCCATAAGAAGAAAACGCTTCTCGTTGTGTTCAAAGGAGCAGCTAAGTCTATCTCATTAAAACACTACTGGGGGTTGTTTATTGGCTTAGCTTGAACAGGCGCCAGATACCGGCAGTACAGATTATATCTGCGCCGGTGTAATAAAAAAATATATATGTCGAAACTTTCCGCTTAAATCAAGAATATCTTTTTTTTCGGGGGGTTGGAACAATCGGGGAAAGCAAAAGTCGCAGAATACAACAGAGTTTACCTTTTCTAGACTTGAAGCTGGGCTTTTCTCTCCAGCTCGGGCATCACATTCACGGCTTCTTGTGTTGTTGCTGCTGCGGTCCAACGTACGGCTCCTCTCTCTCTCTCTATCCGCGTCCAATAGCTTCAAAAAACAGCCAAAAGCCACTGACTCTAGGAATAACTGCACCGATCAAAGCGACCACATTCAGCCCCGGTCACAGAGGCGACTCGCCGCCCCCCGCCCGGCCCCCCACACCGTGTCCTCCTGGGTGTAGGACGCGGCGCAAAGTCGCTCTGCAGCAGGTAGCTTCGTCCGAGCCTCGCCGCTGCTTCTCCGCCGAATGAACGTTGCCAGGCGCTAAGGCCATTCACGACTAAAAGCCACGCGTGCGTTTGTTGTGCAGCCAACCAGGCGGCAGATCGGTGCCCCACTGCCACGCAGCGCCGCAACATGGAGAGCTGCCTTCCCTGCCACTGAGACCCTGACGTGTTGCTCGACGCGGAGCCGACTCGACTGGCCGGTTCTTTGAGTTGAAAGAACGGGAATCGATTCTTATTACAGACTGAATGTACACAATGAATGCGTCCCCTATGACTTACAGATATCATCAAAATGATATGTTGGAAACGTCTATTTTCTGCTAGTTTTGATTATTACAGTTTACAGCCAATGAAAACCCCAATTGTTGTTGTTTTTGTAGCATTTCTGTGTTGATTTAAACACAGAAATTCTAAGGCCAGACCTAACCTAACATTTGTTCAGCAGACAGATATTGACATCCTCTATGAGGAAGCTAAGCCACATGAGTTACTGCTAAACAAGCTGGTTGTTCATATATCTGATAATATTATTGAAAAGTAAGTGGAAGGAAAAAGTGAAATAAACAAGATCCCTTTAGTTTTTATTTCATTTTTATTTTGAGGCACACAGTATTCAGTGCGGTTCTTCTTCTAAACAGGTTGGAGATGAAATCTGCTTCCATTCATTGACATAAAATAAAAAGAATCAATGTTGTTTATGCCTTCAAATGCCGTCCATAAGGACACAAGGCAAGTGCCACACGATGTAGACAGTGACTGGGGTTAGTGGTACAAGAGCCAGTAGTGTCTTACAGGAGCTAAAGGAAAAAGTGACTGCTGCCCCATGAAGTTGTTTTACATCTCATTTGAAAAATCGAAGTTCCTGAGTCTAGAGGGAGTCTGTAAAGGAACCGAATCCAAGTTGCTAGTCTAGACTCTACAGTGATGTTCCCACTGTCTGGGATGATTTCAGAGTGATGCCTTCTGCTGGAGAAGACATCACTCAGTGCAGCTGACTGCCAGATCATTTATTTATGTTTATGAATCTACGTTTACAACTCAAAATAATATTTTACCAAACTTATCACATTTACCAACAATAAATTTGTGCAGACACAGCAGAGGAGCAAGCGTTAAGTGGGGGGCAGAAGGAAGGCAGGCTTAATGAATTATTTATGATGAAAGCAGGCACTAATACCGCAATCATTCATAATTATTCCGGAGAAACAAGGTCCATGTCAATCAAAACTCAATTCGTCTCCCTGCAGATCGCAGTATCTGACTTCTGAATGATAAATGGGGAAGACGACAGCGAGTGTCAGAGATTATCTTGGCCCCGTTGTCCAATAAGTCAAAAGAAATTACAAGCCTATTTGCCAGAATAAGAATAAGGGATGCTGTGAAGGCTGAATGCATCATAATTAAACTATAAAGCAGCCTGTTGGCTGAACTGTTGAATCAAAGAGAGCAGTGCACCATCTAAACGCTATGGGAATTGACCAAAACGTGATGCTTAATTTTAATGACTTATTTAGTTACCATCACATTAGTGCTAATTCCTGGTGATTATGAATCACCCTCAAAACTTAACCAAATTCCAATATGGTATTATAGGATAATAGTGTTGAAAACAGGCATTGCCAGGCATAAAGTACTTGTTATTTCTAATAATATACAATGCTGTGCTCCTATTGCACAAAATAATTTTTAAGGAAATGCTCTTCTATATTTGTTAGATTGAAGGCATTATCATATAGGCGTACATGCCATAACAAGGTCCAGATGGCAAGCATTTGTATTTTGTTTTTAACGAGGAGCCTAAAAACCGTGCTTTTTGTGTGAGTACAGTTCTAGTCTAACTATGTGTATGTGAGCCCTGTGTGTCAGTCGGAGCGAGGGATGAAGTGGTCACAGATAGCAGCGTGTTTAAGCCTCCACTCACCTCTGGAAACACATATGCTTGTCCTGGCTTTGACTCAATCCCTGCAGAGATTTCTCAGCCTCTGCAGGTTCCAAGATCTTCCCCGCTGCATGGACATAAAGAGAGAAAACACTGAAGGTGAGTGTGGAGTCCACTCCTCCTCTAACAGACTGCAGGAGGAGAAAAGATTAATGAGGTGGGCATAAAACAGGATCATCACAGTCGTGGGGAGCCAGAGAGGTGCTTCAGTCATTTCTGACTCTGGATCTTCTGTTAAGCTACTGGCTACTTTGGCTCACCAGACACGGTGCCACTAAGAGGCATAAAGAACTTGCAGCCTGTGTCTTTATTGCTTTGATCAGTTGCACATGGCTGGGTGATGTAACGGAGAGAAGACAAAGGATTGCTTTGTTTGACATCGAAAAAGGCGATTCACAGTGTGCAGAATAATTTCAAGATTCTGCTTTATTGAAGAATACACTTAAAACATACTTTTCTGACATAGCATCGCTGAACTATAACAAGAGTTCATTAACAAAATTGTTTTGAAATGTACAAAATAATTCTTTTACTTTCCATTTCAAATTTTCTTTGTCAATCACAATAAAATCTAATATGTGCTAGTATCATAATTCGATAAACTTTAATCTTGATCTCCGTTTACATTTTAGGTTGCATCTGATTGTTGGGTTGACAGGCAGTTTTGTTGTTTTTATTTATTCCACATATCTTACTGATGATGATATCCAGTGTTGTATGGATTTCTATCAATGTTGTTTTGGCAGACTGTATTGTCTCTCATGTTTAAAACTTGTCTGTATGTCTCTTAATTTTTATGTCTGTTTATTTTATTTACTGTAACAATAATTGTTCTTTCGGACTCAAAAAAAACTTGTATCTGATTGTGAACCTAAATCTAAACCTTAAAATTTAGAAATGAAAATTCAAATGACTACATGAACATATCAAACATTTATTAGGAGTTCAACCTGTCAAGCTAGTCACTGGGAGTGACAAGAATAGAGAGGATTAAAATGAATGTAATTATGGTGTAATATTTTAAAACTGATGTAAATCTGGTTTTCAGTGTCGTTAGTTCTTTTTGTTTCTGCAATATAGCAATGTACGGTTAAAAAAAATATTGCGCATGTTTCGAAGATCCTTAGCGTTCAAGTAAATGGAAAAAATCAACAGGTTCTCAACGGGCTTGAGAGTTAAAATGTACCTGTCTAATGAGCCAAAACCAAAATGTTTGGTTTTGGCTCATTAGACAATGAGCCAAAACCCATGGCATGGCCCTTTCATTTTGCGTCATGAAAGGGCCATGCTGAAACAAAGTATTAGGTCAGACAAGGTTCAGTACCCATTTGCTCTTTAAAGGGTGTTTTCATCCTATTCTCTATCGCTCTGTTTTAGGCAAAACTGTGAGTGCGATAACTCTTTGATTGGAGGCAACTCCACACATGAATGGTCTCTGGATGCCTCATTGTCAGACATGTCATGATAACCTTCAAGTTTTATTCTTCAGACAGTCTGAAAAGGGCTTTATCAAGACTCATCAGTCCAAACATGGTACTTCTTTGAAAACACGAGTGTCTTTGATCTTTGTTTGTTAGACAGAAATAGCTTCTTTGCTGCTCTTCTTGTGACCAGACTAACTAACTGTAAGTAAGTGTTTACAGCTGGATTCTCTGTGAAAGCAGTTCAACCTCCTTCTTTTACTTAAACTTCTTAGTTATGTAATAAATTATTGATTTGGGTACACTCTTGTTAACACAAAGAACATTACCAAGATTTTCAGTTCCTCTGAAAATATGACAAATAAGCAGCAAAAAGAAGTTAGAATACAGGAATTTCAGCTTACTGAAAAGTATGTCCATGAGCCACAACACAGCATCAGCATGTGATTTAACCAACTTCTGCATAGATTACTGCATAAATGCAGCATGGCATGGACGTGATCAGCCTGTGACCAATTAATAAGGCCTGTCAGCAAAATTGGCTTGGGTCATTCTTATACTGCAAAGATTCTTAGGGGTCCAGGCTGCTGCCCAATCAAGAACAGCAAAACCAGTCTCCTCGTTAAACCAGGTATTTGTACTATTGGCCATGTGAGGAAGTAGCTTCTCCTGCTGGAAAATTAAACCTCCATACAACTTGTCAACAGATACATAGTCTCTTTAGATAGCTGTGCTAAGATCGGACTTGAAAAAACACAGAGCACCGTCATCGGTAGATGACAAGGCTCCACACATAACTTGGATTCCATGTCTCTCCCTTCTTCCTCCAGACTTTGGAGACTTGATTTCAAAAAGCAATTGAAAAATGTATTCTAATCCGAAAAGAGATATTTTGGGTCACTGTGCAACATTTCAGGGTTCTTTTCTAATCTCCATAGAAACACATCATTTGAAAAACAAAAACACTCACAAGATCATTAAAGCGTTAATCTCCACAACTCCCTGTGAAAGCTGACCTCTCTACAACTGTTCATTTGAAAAGTAAGTGAAAATGCTTTGCAATTGTTTATTCTCAGCTTGTGTCCATAATTCTTGTACCTAAAACTGTCAATATTTTATTTTGTAGTTTTATGAAGTAGAGAATTGATATAATTTCTGTTATTGTCCTTTAGACCCATGCTTCTTTTACTCACCGAATATCCTCTCGATTAAATTTGTCAGGTCTCATGACTTCAATGACTGTAAGCTGAGATGGTTGTAGCCACAACATGTAGCCACAAGGTGGCATATTTTGCGTCTCTATTATTATTATTATTGTTATTAGATGCACATTGAAGTAGAATAGCAAGACCAGCTATAGTAAACATTTTAATCCCGGACCAGTTGTTTACATAATGGAAAATTAACGGTCATGTTTTTTGTTTGTTTGTGGTAAAAACGTATTTAACTTGAAAAATTACCAGAATTTTTTTTTTATAACAATACTGAGTAAATAATATTTACAGTGTGTTGTTTAGGAATTATCTTCACAGGCGTTTCTGTCTAAGCTTTTCAGAAAAAAACATGCATTTAAATGAAGTTCAGATTCAGTTGTTTTGCTCTATTAAATAAATTAAGTAAACAAAGAGTTGTTTATTTTCAAATATA
>CAEGAF010180298.1:0-25887 GCA_903067075.1 Micropoecilia bifurca | reverse complement strand
TAATACGTATGTAAAATGTATTTTTTAAGTTAGATGCTGCAGCTTTAAGCAGAGGTTCGGTGTGAGAGTCACTACCACGTGGAGCAGAAGCGACTCCGTCTGTCAAATATTACTAAATATTAAATATTACCACCTGTAGCGGAGGAGCGGTTCAACAGCAGAACCAGAGTCTTACATTGCAGCTCCAAGACTTAAATCATTTTACGGTTATTTGTTTAGCTTTCTGACCGTCATGTTAATCCGGGTGAGTGTTTGTAGCTGTGCGCTGCTTTACCTGCTGTCTGATCCTCCATGTCTTTTTTACTGCAGTGAGTCTCGATGTAGCCAAACTCCGGCAAGTATGGCTACATTGTTTTTATGTCGTATTAGCTTTGTTGTGTTGATGCATTTTAACCTGCTTCAATTTTCCGTGCAACATGCAAACTTTCCCATCACTCAGTGTTTTATAGTTCCACGTAGCTTAGAATTTGTTGCTGCGCGTTTGCGCAGAGTGAAGGAAAGGCGAGACCAGCTGCACAAGCAGGCTGAGAAATGAGATGCAGGTGATCGGCAACAAGAGACCGTGATCGGTGATCACAGATCATACACTTTTTAACGGTAATCGGCCGATTATGATCAGTGGCCGATCGATCGACACACCTCTGTATATATGTATGTGTATGTATGTATGTTTATGTGTTATCTTCAGTTGTTATAAAAAGTGACTTTATAATTTAACACCTGAAAATTGGGCCTCTGTCTTTTTAAAAACTCCTGCTCTTTCTGAAACTCCACCTACAGGATCATATAACATCATCATAACATCCCTCCTCTATTAACCATTCAAGACTTTTACCAGCTTTGCACTGAGAAGTAGCTCATATAATGATTTCAGCTGATGTGCAGCTCCACCCAGGAGTTTACTGATTACTGCTGGCTAGTCTGAAGGAGCTGAGTGGAGGAGTAGCCGGGGAGGGGTGCGCTGTGAGGCTTGTTTGGAAGCTTGGAAACTGCAGCTCCAAAGAGGAGCTGCGTATCAAAGGCGGTGCTCAGTCCACCCTGGCGTTTTACACAGCTCAATGGTTGCCACAGGAGATTAAAGTATTTCTCAAACATGCATGCAAGAATTAAAACAACACTCCAGGTACCTTTTTGGATGAAGGAACAACATTATAGCATGATGTAAAGCTCAAAAACATAGATTTTACGCGATACCACCCCTTTAAACAATTGCAGTATATTCACATATACTATGTGAATCTTCTGAAGTCAGCTTTTCCAAATCAAAAGCTAAAATTGTAATACTGTGCGATATCAACTTACATCTGTAATGTCTCCGGGTTCACCTTTCTGACCCTGTTGAAAGAAAAGTATAGCAGAAACACAATGATTCATGTGGCTTATATACTATGTGTGACCACATTTTGAAGAAAAAATCTGAATTCTTTTCATTAAGAGTGTTAAATAAAACCCATGTTTCCTGTTGAGTATATAAGTGTGGCACAGTGTGTACAGGAAATACCTATTGCTCATCTGGCAACACTAATTTACATCAAACACATATCTAAATCCTTAAACGACTAGTTCTTCCTGCCTATCAATCAGGGAAAAACAGAGGCTCGACTTCACAGACACAGACAGTCATGATCAGAAACACAGTTATTTTGTGTCTCACCTTGGCTCCTGGTCCTCCTGTTAGGTGTTCACCCCAGTTTGAGATGGAAATAGATCACAGTTAGTGAACAGATCGCACCATGAACCCATAAGATCAGAACAGCATTCCATAGCATAACGAAGGAGTACATGGATCAAACACAGAAACTATTCAAAAGACCACCACCAAATCAGAGTGTTTACACAAAAAAGCCCATTAGGAGAGAACAAGTGTTGGTTGTCTCACCATCTCACAAAAGCCTAAAGTTAAAGCAAAACAGGTGCATTTAATGGAAGCAGCAGAAACCAAAAAAGCTTCTGCAGCGCACATGTTTCAACAAGAAGGGCTTAAATTTGTAGCATTTAAAGTAAGGATTTTAGTATTTTACTGCTAATCTTTTGCAACAAGTTAGTTACATCAAAGCTTGTATTTTGCTTAGTGATGGTAAGTAACTGGTTTTAAATAAGACTGGTTATGTTTTCATAGTCAGTAAAATTATTTTTGACCAAATTTCAGATGTGATCAAGATCAATCCCATCGTCAGTCCGGTTGTGCAACCTTTGACTCCTTTTAGTAGAAATTTTCCATATGAAGGCTACAAATAATCATTCAATTTCAGAAACCAGCCTTATTTCTATTTATGCTGATGATGAATTACTCTTTGTTACATACTTCTTAAAAAGCAACTATTTTTGCCTTTAAACGTGTAATGTTTTTCTAGCGTTTAAACCCACAAGCATGCATTGCAAACAGTGACACCTCTGGTTTCACTGATGCTCCTCAGCCAATTTTATTTACATTTCCAAAGCTGGCCATTGGTGTTGGGACACTGAGGCCTTTGTTTATCAGGAAGCCATGGCACTTTGGAGGCGAGCGGCCTGAATGGCCTCCTTCATATACTCTGTACTCTCAGTGGAGAGTCAGGCTATTTTCTTGCCATCAGATCTGCAGAAATCCACAGAGAGGATATAGAGCAGAAATGTGAGGCCGTGGCTGCTTCACTGAGGTATTTCCTTAATCACTACCACATGTTTTCATGATACTCAGGGAAGGAGCGTATTTGAACAAGATGAGGCCAAGGTGCACCAGCTACGGAAAAGCAACGGCCAGATTAAGCTTTTCACTGAAACCCTGTCTAGGTGTCACTGCTTTTTCTCATCATCTGTTTGTTTTGGGGGACAGGATAAGTCCATTCAAATTTACTACATCGCCAAATATTCCAGGTGTTCTTTTATTCTCATCCCTCCAAAACAAACAGCACGATCCCACACAGTAATTTATTTATGAGAGACGTAAGATAAATAAATTACAACCAAAAGGTGGCGGCTGGTCAGCAGGGCAGATGGGGCAACACTCTCCAAATGGGATTTCAGGTTTGGGGCAGTCTCTTAGCTCCTCGCAGACAATGTCATCACACAGAACCGTTCCCGTGTCACACACACAGATGCGACAAGGCTCTGGTTTCCATATGTCCTTGTCGTTATAAAGCTGTCCTTCGTGTCTACAGGAAGAAGCATCCTCCTCTGTGTTTGAGATCCCAGTCAAGGGGCACAAAGAGGAGGATGCAGGTAGGAGGGAAGAAGGAGATTAACCCATAATAACATCTTGCATTAAGTGAAAAATCACAGAATATACTGTTCCTCTCTACAATCACTCCTCTACAGTGATAATTAAAGACCTTTAGGAGATATTTCAAAGCAAAAATACCTTGTATTATTAATTTAAACACGTAATTTACTGACGTGGCATTTGTTAAATTTCTCTCATTAACACTGAATCAGCAAACATACCCTGAAATATGTGCATGTGTACCATCAGAGAACTATGTTACTAATATTGACTCATTTTCATCAAGAAAATTTGAATACAGCATTGATATAAAGACTTTGAACTCACAGCTGATGAGTTGTCAAATCTCCAAAATTGCAATTGATTGTTTTGTATTCTAGTTCATATAGTGCAATTTGAGATTTAAAGTCAACATGAGGTATAAATCAAATATCATGCTTAATGAAGAACAGCATGCTTGGTGTTTCACAAAAAGAAGCACATTTTTATGATTATTAGCAGCACGCCTAAATGGTCCAATGATCAAAATCTGGCATATTTCTAGATTCTCTTTTCTGTTGTCTAAAAGCTCCATCCATCCATAATTAACTTATATTTAAACCTTAAGAAAGTGCCAATGCGGACTAAGAACTCCGAAGGTTGAGCCTATGAAAGTATGGAGGAAAATTTAGTACAGACTTTTTTTTACATTTACCCTGTATTAAGGCAGAAGTTAATTAATCTCAGTCTCTAACTTGATCAATAATTTGACAAATGGCTGTTCCATCTCCAATCTTGTTTAACAGAGAAATCCCTTATTACCAATTCTTTGTTGGGTCATTAAGGGGATGCATGCAACTTTTACATTAGCCACAAGGTGGCGGTGTAAAACCACAGACTTCAATTTAACCTGAACAATAGTTGCAGGAAACCTCCAATAAATATCGTGAGTAGCACCAGAAGCTGAAGGCTTAACAAGCTAAAAATAGAGTTAGTCTACATTGTGGGAAACACCCACATTAACTGCATAAGAGAAAGACTTTGATACGGGAAAAGAAAAGGTTTGCTTTTAGACCACAACCTGCCAAGGAGAACACAAGGGAATATGATGCATGTTTTAACAAGCAGTCACTGCACATGATACAAATCTGATTAAATAAAGTAAACCTGACAACAGACAGAACAGGCACATTTTCCAGACTGGTAGAGACTGGCAGGAACACCTGCTGAGAGAAATGATCTGACTGGAGTCAATGAACCTGTGCAGACGGGTTAGAGGCGACAGACGCAGCAAAAGGTAGGCCTAAAAGGTATGAACTGGTAAGAGAGGACAAGAGGTGAAGGAACGAGAACAGTAGCTGTATTTACCTTTTAGCAATGCTTAAGTCTGCCTAACCTAACAGACCACAGCAGCAATGAATGGGGTCTTTCTGGAATGGGGACCCAGTGGACAATTGACCAACTATTGGCTTGTATAAACATGGGGAGCATTTCAACCCCCATACGGAGGCCGTGGCTGCGTCAGATGCCAGTTCAAACACATTAGAGGGAGGAAAATGGTGGCTTTCATGTGCATTCCTTGAGGTTTTGATGTTTAACTTTACAGGGCCAGATACTATCGAAGCCTGCACCTGCCCTTCAATTGGCTCACATATGAATGATTATCCTGATATGGGATACATTAATACCAGGCCTCCTCTATATGCTTGAAAGCTGAAATTTAACAGGTTTCTTGTTATGGAATATAAATAGAAAATAATTGGCTCCTGAGGGTCATTTTATGGGACTAAAATGAACACTTGAAATAGAAATCCTGGAGTTTCCTCATAAATGTTTCATCTTTTTAAAAATTTTAATGTACACTTTTTTGACTTTTATGCATCTGACATTCATGACTGAAATGTCAAAATATGACCTCTTTACTATTTCTGCTAGAAAAATGTCTCCTCCAGCTAGAGAAGAAGGCTGGTATTATATCAAGACTCTTATTTCCCTGAAAGGGTAATTTGACACTTCAAATGACTTTGGCACAGCTACTTTCCTTCTTTTCTCCCCTTTCCTCTGAGAAAATACACCTTTTATTTGCTTTAAAGTTTCCAATCCTTTTTTTACTTATGCAGAAAAAAATAATTTACTTTTCAGAATTCAGGCCTGATGTGCCAGTCTCATATCTTTCCAGTCAGTGCTTATTCCCTTCTGGCTCAATCTCTCTCTCTCTCTCTCTCTCTCTCTCTCTCTCTCTCTCTCTCTCTCTCTCTCTCTCTCTCTCTATCTCTCTCTCTCTCTCTCTCTCTCTCTCTCTCTCTCTCTCTCTCTCTCTCTCTCTCTCTCTCTCTCTCTCTCTCTCTTTCTCTCTCTCTTTCTCTCTCTCTATCTCTCGATGTCACAGCTTAATCTTTCAAATGGAAGAACTAAAATCACATAAAATGGTATTCCTGCCTTGTTGTGGCCTCCAACATCTTTTAGAAGTGCTAAAACTAAACAACGATGCAGGTAAATTCCACTTCACCTTTAGCTAAATTGTTAATTAGAAATGACCTAATAGTGGAAAATGATATTGCTCTAATTTCAGAAAGGACAACATCAAGTTCACAATTCTATAAGTCTTTTTAGTGACAGTATCACCTTTTTGCCTCAGCATGCCAGGATTCGCCTGGATGCCCTCTGACAGCGATGGAATGTGAACACATTTTACCAAAGGCCCTTGAGCCTGACCACTTTTCAGTTTTTTTTCCTGCCTCCCTCCCCCTCTTTATTAAGTGAATCTGCAGTTTTAAAGGATAGTCTGTCAAGCACCCCTCAAGCACCCGCAGGTGTCAGGCAGTTCAACTTCCAGAAAGAACAGCCAGGGTGATAGGAAAAAGCTGCAGGGTTACAGGGAAGTCCAATGTGTCACTCATATTTATTATTCTGCCTTAAAACTAAAGGCAACTAATACAACTTTTATCAGATAGAATAACAGAGTGAACTTAGAAATAGCATCCAAAGAGATTATACTCCAGTTGCAAAGATCTCCATCAGCCTTTTGAGCAAGCACCTGTGGATTTTATAGGCCGAATATTTCCTGTATCATCTTTGCACTTTAAAACCTACATTTTGCACAATAAAAAAAAAGATATTTCCCTTGCGTGAAGGTGCAATGATCACATCAAATTACCACAAAAGCAAATGATTTCATAATCTTGCATCAAAGAAAAACTTCACTTGAACATTATGACAAAGTTATACAGTTTAGTCACTTACGGTCATCTTCCAGTTGACATCTCACAACGGCTAATAGACAAACTTGGGATGCTATAAGAAGCAGTACAGTCCTGGAATCCATAAAGCTCAGCATGTCTAAATATTAGACATGCAGCGGGGAGAGAGAAGGGTGCGAAGGCTTCTCTCAGTAATTTTTAGTGTGTTATGTCCCAGTTACAAAAAACGGACCATTCGACTTTTACCCTTCCCGGATGATAATCGATGAGGGAGGGAATCCAGCGGCAGGACCCGGACCTGCAGCACAAACTCAGCACCGACCGCTCCAGGCCAGACGCTGTAGAGTTTTATGTCCCCGTTGTCTTCAATGAATCTTCGTATATTCCAAAATACCAGCCCGGCCCCCTTTAACCCCCCGTCAGGATGAAATTTGACTCCCCCTTATTTCTCCCTCCCAGTCGGTCTCCCAGGTTCCATTATCCCACTTACAGACAGACCACTCCTTTCCTCACGTGTGGACAGGAGCCCGAAAAAGACGCAAACTTTGTTTTTAAAAAAACAACTATTTTCCTGTTTGCATCCGGTCTCACCTTCGCCTTACTCATTGGGAGAAAGTCAGCGTGGTTCGGTTGTTGTAAATTCGTTGACGTTTAGCGATACAGGTGCCTAACCTGTAACTAAAGTTTTGCACATGATGCCTACTGTAAACCTATCACAAACAGTATTTTGCGCTGAAAAATATCATTATGTTGTAATGGTAGCGCTCAAACTCAAAACCCCAATTTCTCTTAAATATAAAAATAAATTGTAATAGATAAATAAATGAATACATTTAATCACAAACCCAAATGTTAGTATATTCAGTAATTTTGAATACCACATGTGATCAAGCCACAAAGGCTCATTTCTAACTTGCAGAGTCCTATCAGAGAGGTGTATTCTAGCTAATAATTGGAAATTTTACGTGGAAGGAAAAAAGTGACCAAAAAGGTGCACAAGCAAGTAGATGAGAGCAGTGATGAAACGGTTATGAAGCAAAGTGAAATCAAGAGTTTGTGGGAGACTCTCAAGATGCAGACATATCCTAAAAATTAGACAAATTTAATTCAATTCAGTTCAGTTTTATTTATACAACACCACAAATGTCATCATACAAACACAATCCCAGTCATGCTTTCTGTGACTAATCTCAACCTGTACAAATTCATATTGATATTTCACAAATAAATATTGCACAACGAAAAAATATGTGGCATTTGGATGAAACACCCTGACTTTGCATAAACAGTTGGTTGACCATTAGAGAAATTCTTCCAATTTTCAGCTTTAGTTATAATAGCAGAAACATCTGACTGCTTCATATGCTCGATTTGTGGATTCCTTCCTCTGACAACAGCAGATGACCTTCTGGAACAGCCTAGATTTTCCCATCAGACCCATGGATGGGCCCTGCAGTTTGACCTGTTCAGGCTTTCACCTGTTCCATCAGATACTGAGATTCCACCAAAAGCCATTTGTGAGTAGCAGATGAGAATTTAGTTGCCTCATCAAGAGTCCTCAGCTCTTTACAAGTTGCAACCTTTGAGCTTTGACGTTTGACCCACCACACTTTGCTGGAGCCAGGAACAGCTGATGTCACCTGAGAATGCAACGGGGCTGATGCTCAGGTGTCCAAGGAGATCACCAAGGTTATCATCTGAATAGCTTTGTAAATCAGTGAACTTCATAACTGATTTACATGAGATGAGTGTTGAGTAAGTGGATCACTGGAAGCTAAAAAAAAAGTTAAATTTGTACCAAATTAATAAAAAGTTAAACTGAGCCATTTTATGTCAGTCTTGAACAATAAACCATCCAATAATTGGACGGTTTATTGGCAAAATAAATCATATTTTGCCTTTTTTATGAACTCGCTTGGATTTGCAAAACTTGTAATTTTATGTATTTCTAGTCATGTTTTGGTAGATTGTTGAGCACAAACGTTTCATCTCAGGCTGTAAGTTTTGTGCAAGGAATAATAAAGCTGCTTTTCTTTTGGGATAGTGGTTGGATCTCAAACCCTTTGTAGCGCTAGGACCAAAGGCAAAATATCACTAAACTGACAATCATAGGGTAGAGGCAGAAAAAGACGAGTGGTGTTTTGGTTGAGCATTGTTGTAGACTGACTGGCTATATGCCGTTCTCTATTGTGGCACTCTGCATCCTATATTGACAAAATATTGACATTTTAGACTGTAGATGCTATTTTACAATTTTAAGGTTTGAACAGGTGAGATGTTGTTACATATGTAACAAAATAACAAATAATGCTAATGATGAAAAGTCTATGCCATAAATGGTACATGAGATAATAAACAGTATCAGATAAAAACAAAATACTGGTCAACATAATACTTACAAATGTTGTTTTACTTCCCTGTTACCTCTGTTTACTTCTGCTTTGGCTTGAATTGCAAGGGTGCCAAGGGCTCCTGTTATATTTATATAACAGGAACATAAATAGCTATGAATGACTAATTACAAGTTCTTAGGTGCTCTGATCAATTTTCAAACTAACTAGTTAGACGAGTTTATTTTGCAGGATTTTATTTAAAAACTACTATTTTATAACTAGAGATTTATAATTAATGTACTCCAATTAAAATTTTAATAAAAAATATACACATTTTTACAGGAACTGATTTTAGTAATCGGGAGCTCTGCATGTTAAACTATATTTTGACATTTTGAAGAGTCTGCTAACAGATGTGTGTGCTTCAAAGTGATGCATGAAGGGCACAGATCTTTCAGTGGGGATGAGAAAAGAAAACACATGGCATGAGGGATATTGTGAGTGAGCACCAGAGCCAAAGACTGGTGATCCATTGCTTGGAAGGGAACCCCTCCCCCCCAACAAAATAAAACATTAAAAATCAATTCTAAACTGGTCTGAGGAGACAGAAAAACCTGAGGATAGTGAAGCTTTGCAGTTGTTTAGGAATGAAGTCTGTCTGGTAAGACAATCAAAAAGTTTGGGAAAAAGAAAAGCAGAGAGAAAGGGAGCCAGACAGAGAAGGGAGGTGCAGAATTGTTAAAAATGTGAGAGAGAATAAGAGGTAAGGTGGGTGGGAAAGCTGGAATGCAGAAGGAAGGGAGGGAAAACACAACTGAAGAAGGGGAGAAGGTGGGATACCAAGGATGAGATCCGCAGGCACAGAGAGCTTTAACTGAAGCCATGTGAGGCTGCTGCAGAAATAACAAAAGCCATGACATCACCAGCTGGGTTGGCACTGAAAGACGACCTTTAGGCACAATAACATTACTTCCAATAGCCTGGCTCCTTCCACAAGGGCACATCCAGAACTAACTCACCACCTTGATAATATTATTACTTTCAAATATAAGGTTAATGCAGATTTAATTATATTTTGTAGTCCCATAAATAAAAAATGTCTTTTCATAATTTAGAGTTAATCATCATGTTTTCATTTTAGGCCTCAAATGAATGAAACAAGAAATATATAAATCAGAAGGATTAAAAAGCTCTCCAGCAGTGTAACCAGAGACAAAGACACTCAGTGGATTTTTTGTTGTATTTCGAAGATTTATAGTGACCAAAGGACTAGAGCAAAGAATCAGAAGATATAAGTAAGCTGGTATATTTTTCTCCACCAGTTTTTAATTAAGGCCAATATAATCTGCAGTCTTGTCACATAAACTTGAGTGTTTATGAATGGGACTTGAAAAGAGGCTGGGAACGTGTAGACAAATGCGTTTCCACCCTGACCAAATAAACGGTATCAGCTAAACACCGTGTGGTCTATTGATTTTTAACATCACTGTGAAAATAATTAACTAAAAATGTTCAGCATGTCTTCTAAGCTTAATTGTTTATTTTATGTGCAATTTGTATTTTCCTGTTTAAAAAATGCAAAATCTGTTTGGATTTTAAAGAGCAGTTTTACTTCTCCATATTTAGAAATGAGAGATTTTACATCTCTGAGGAAAAAAATGTCTGCCCCTAGTTGCACACTTCAATGTTGGAGTAATATCCTGCTCCTCTTAGCTCAAATGTCTGTTTTTTTTTATTGCAAAAGCAGCACTATAAAATACATCAAGACCTTGGGAGCCGTGGATCTCTGAATCACATTTTCTCATTCTTGTTTGTTTCCTTGAGTTTGTTTGTTTTAATGGATCGCTCAGGTCATGATTCAGACTCAGAGACAGTTCTCTGTCTGACTTAGAGCTCATTTGTCAACAACACAGAACACCAATGTTTACAGAGGCTGCTGTCTGTCTCACACAAATCCATCTCTATTTGAATTAGCAGCAGCTGACATCAAAGTGTGAACATAGCTAAAGGAGATATTTCAGCTGTTCTGAAATGGAGCTGGAGTGGAGCGCTTATAAGTTCTCTGCATCTTACCTGCAGTACCACAAAATATTTGATGAAAATCAGAAAACTGAGAAATAAATTTTTATGATCCAAAGTCATGAAAAATGGTCTCAGTAGGATCGTCTGCTATAATAAATTCTGGGTGTGTTCTCTATTGAGTTTTGCTTCTATTTCCTGTTATTGCAGCATTTTTTTTTGGTTTGCAACACTTTTCTGTTTCATTTATAATCATGTTTTCAGCTTGTTTCGACATTCCCTGTTTGATGCTCGTTTTGCCATTTGCTGCACATTTGCACCTATAGGCCATCCTAAGTTTTGGTTTTAAATCTCCATACAAAAGTAACAACAGTTTAAAGGCTCATTGAAGTTTTGTTTGAATTACAGTGACAATTTTAGAGGTTACATATGTTTTAAGATTCAAGCCGGAAAATGATGATCTTAACTTTAAGTTACTTTACTTCCTGTTGAGAATCTTTCTTTGCTGCACAAACTGGTTGTTGAAGAGTTGATATTTTACAGTAAGTCACTGATCTCTTACAACCTTTTAACAGAATCCATCTTTCCATGCATCAAATTTCATCCCTACAACCCACACTTATTGGATATTTTCTCTTTTTGGATCTTTCTGAGCAAATTCTTTAATGATCTGAAAACCAGTTAGCTTGACTCTTTCATTAAAACTGACTGCTTCAAGTAAGATACTGAATATGTATACTTAATACTTATGTACTCATAAGCACAAACTTTATTCAAAAAATTTTTCTTTAGGAAAAGAAAAGAAATAGAATCATGGTTTTTTTAAATAATAGATATAAAGGTGAGAAGAAATGTTTTTTTTATAGTAAAAGCCAGAACAGCTAGAAGAGTCAAAACTGATAAAAAAAATAAGGAAAGCTGTGGCACAATCAGTGGAAACCTCTTGAAGTGGTTAAGAGTGGGAAGAGTGTGGAATAGTACAAATCTCTGGAAGAGTTTACTGGTGGAAAGCATGTGTTTTGAGACTCTCAGTGAGAGTCAGAGAGAGAGAGGAGCAGTGATGATCAGGAATAAGGGGAGAGAGGAAGGAGAAGTGGAAAATTCATGACCAGTTCGCATTCACAGACATAACTCAACTGCTTTGCATATTTCTCTGAACTCTTGCATTTTTCTGAGTATTTTAGCAGAGGAAATCCCAACAAGTTAAAAATTATGACATGCCGACTTTATTTGTTGCTGAAAATACTGTAATTTTGTAAGAAAAGTGAAGTTTAACTAGAGTATAAACTATCATATTGTTATATTTCCATCTATAACTCTGCATCTATTTTGTCAACGGAGCTCTTTCTATTTTTTTCTTCCTTTCTCTTGCATCTTGTCTGGTTTGTCCATCAGAGTGATCAGTGTTCATACATTCCTGTTGGGTTCAGCTTCTTGCAGGGCTGTGAGATTTTCTATGAGATCTTAATAAACTCTTGGAAGACCTTCCTCTCTCAAAACATTTTAGCATGTCTCCATAGTGACAATAATAGCTTTAAGATAAGTGGGAACACTTATGCAATAACATTTTCTAAATTACAATATTATTTTTTGTTTGTGAAAGTCATCAATTAAATATATACACATATAATCTATATTGTATATTGCAAACTGTTTTTTGCCTCTCCTGCAGATTTACTGGCTTGGTGTGCTAAAGAAAAAAATGTTTCATGGTCAAATTGATACGCCAAACGCTTTCATCTGTTTCCCATGTCCTCTTGAGATTTCCAACAGTTGAAGAGTTGGCATTTAGCTGAACTGTAAGCTGCCCACTAGCCGACATTTTCTTTCAGTCAACAATCTATCCTTGAGGTAATACTTTTTGAAATAAATCTCCCAAGGAAAAACAACTTAGGAATGTCTTTTTGAGACACTTTATTAAGTACACTGGTTTATTTGTAAATGATAAGAAACAACTCAATGCTTTTAGTATCTACACATGGTTCATAAGACTTGTTTCCATCAGAATGGAGCAAACAGCAGCATGGCTGCAGCAGGGGAAGTCCACACTGACTGCCACTGCAGTCAACTAAGAACAAAGAACAGAGGATAAAATCCACAGACTCACTAGCATTTTCTTCAAGATAGGAAAATGTTGCCTATTTCACTGACTCTTGGTTTCAGCTGCAAGTATGGAGTCACCCTGCCTTGAATCAAGTGAGTGGTATAAAGAAGTGTCAAATATTTTACTGATTCACTTGGATCCCCTGGCTCCATTTCAATATGACAGACTACTTGAATATTGTTGCTGACCATCTTCCTCCCTTTGATTTTTGTCTCCTAAGTCATCTAAAATTGGTTTCCTAAACATGACAATGAGTTCTCTGCATTCTGATTACATTAATATAATACAGAAACTTCTGGAGATGGTGGAATAAGAGATTAGGATCATGTGCAGCTCATAGATCTGCAGCATCTGAGTGATTCTATAATCCCAAAATGAGCCAAAATCCCCGATGAATGTTTGCAACATCTTGTTAAATCTAAGCTGTGAAGAATTAAAGCAATTCTAAAAGCAATGGGTCAGGTTTAAGGTATGAATGCTGACAAAAACAAACACGTTAATGTCAGAAAGGTTCAGTAGCATTGTTTGATGTGTCCTCGTGTGTTTATAGAGCAGCAACTCCACTTATTTATAACATGGTGCAAACATGTTCTGAGCTAAACAAAGGAAGAGCGATTAAAATAGCTTAATGCAAAGTTGTTGCATGTTCCAGGAAATGGTGGGTTTAAATCAAGTTCTTCAAGCATAAACGTTGTCTAAACTGTGAACATGTACTGGAGGTTTCAGCTCTAGTTGGCGAAAGCTTAGAAAACCTGGGTGGTTTCTCTTCTAATCCATAACACAAACAACCAGATCATTAAGAACATGCATGATTTGTAGGCCCACATGTGTTTTTTCTTCTCTAATTGAAATAAATATAGTGATATCAATTCACTATATTTATAGCACTATAGCAATCTTTTTAAGGAGCTTTTGTTTTAAAACTATTCGTCACTATTATTAAATGCTGTTATTTTATCTTTTAAGAGTTCAGAAAGGACTTAGTGAAATATCTTGCATGTGGTTTTCAGTTTTTATCAAAGTTCTCACTCTAGAAAATGAATTCTATGTATTCAGCTATAAAATCTAACGCAGAACAATGTATATCAACATAAAAGTAAAGAGAGTTTACACCCCAGCTTTGACCTCATCAGTCAATATTCTGTTCAGATGACATGTCATCATGGCTGTGCAGCAATAAACAAACCTTAGCACATTAGAAACATGTCCTACATTGTGTGCGTGTTAAATTGATGACCGTGAAACGGTGAAAACATTGGAGGCCATATCTGACAGGTGTGGTGTGGCTAGTACAGGAGCTAATGTCCTGCAGCAAGCTGGGCACATGAATAGGCCTCTTTAAGGTTTCAGAGGTCATTGCTGATGAAAGAAGCTTGTGGAAATTTAAAGGTGTTGAAAACAAAAATAAATTACCGTGACTAAAGTCAGGTTTGGCTCCTAAGTTGGAAGATGAGAGGGGACATAATTATATGTGTAGTATATTAAATAAAATATATTCTCTATTTACTCTGCTGCTGAGGGATACAAGTTTATGCTCTATTGAATTTATTGAAAATAATGTTTTTACCTGTAGACACATTTTCAATGTACTACAGTTTCCTCTCACAGTTTAAAGTGATTTATGTTAGACTAATTAGTGGTTTTAAATTACTTATGTGTGCATAAGATTGTCTGTCTGTGTGTTGTAATAGAATCTGCTAATTTGCCTGCCACGTACTGACAGCTGCATCTACACTGTCAGTCATCAATCCCGCCTCTGATACGCCTACAGATAAGAAGCTTGATGAAAGAATTTGTTTTGTAACATTGTTGATGCTACACCTTTTCTCTTTGCAAAAACGTTCTTGAACAAGCCTGGATTCTCTTTCTAAGCTTTTTACAAATTGAAATAAAAATTTCAACAACTTTAAAATAATTAAAGTCCAGTCAATTAGATTATTTGTACAGAGGACCAAAACTGACGTTAAAAATAAAAGCAAAAATCTACTTTTTTTGTTTTTCCTTTTCCTTACATGTGCATTTTCAACAAGAAATATATATATTTTTTTTCTTTTCCTTAAAATAAATATGGATAATTTAACATCAATGACATCAAACCAAGCAATCAAATCATTTTTAGAGGGACGTAACACGATTATCAGCATTTTAATGAAATTTAGATCATGAGGTTCTGGCAGCTCAGTCTAGAGTACGGTGCCCTGACATAAACAAAACTCACAAAAAATTTCCCTTCAGTTTGGTAAGAGGGGGTTGAACCACCAAATCAGATGACAGACATTAAGCAAAAACATACCATTCACTCCAGAAATGCCTGATTTTTCCTCTTTAAGCTGCATTTCTAAAGGTTGTGTGTCCAGTCAATGGCAGTCATTTAGAGTTTTGATAAAAACATCAGAAAATGTGTTCATAGGTAAATAAGCAACTTGTACTAAGAGCAATGGCTCATAGCAGCTGGATTAGGAGGGAGGCAGAGATAACATGAGACTAAACATGTTTATTGATCATAAAGAACAGATAACATAGCCCACAAACTGCAGCAAATTGTTTATTATTTGTTTGATTTGTATTTAAGTAAACGTCTTTTCCCTGTAACTCATAGACTGATTCATTTTAGATGCATATTTTTAGCAGACTATTAGAATTTTTGTTTATTTTTTAAAATTAAATACCATTAAAATGAAAGAGAAATGTCTTCTTTCTTTAATTGTGCTACTGTTCAAACATTAAGAACAATGAAAACTAGCTTTCTAACATAAATCCTTAACTACCTTTCAACATTACTGACCTTCACTTATGTGGTGTATTTGCAGAAGTTTTAAATAATTTGTCTAAGACATTTTTTTCTTCCTGATGGATTACATATTAAAAACTACTCTCGCCAAGTTGTTCCCCTCAAGTAAAAATGTGGATCTTAAAATCATTTTTAAATACAGGCCACACTGTAGTCAGAGCAAAATGTCATTTTATCACTCTTTTATAACCTTTCTCAAAGCTACAGAAGTTTTGATGCAGCAAACTCACAAACTCATGCATCAAAAAGTGTAATGTGATAAATCTTTAGGGAATCTGCAGAGTCATTAATAAGTTTTTGTTGTAGAATGTTTGGAGAGCCACGATGGAGTTGCATCATTTTATGGCAAAAATGCATTTGTGAAAATGGAAACCACTCAGCAGCATTGCATGGCCAAAAACAATGAATCATGAGAGTCACATACATCCAAGAGGAAAGAGAGAGAAGAGAAAGAGAGCAAAAAAGACAGGTGTTACGGAAAACAGATAAACTCTGGCGTAATAGCCATTCAGGCCAGCTTTGATTCTCTAAGGAGTTTTACACAGAGGATGTCCAAAGAAACAGGTCAGGAAAAGGGGAAAGAGGGACAGTTCTGCTTTGGAAAACAAAGACACATTGAGTGGTGTGCTTAAGCTTATTTGGGGAGGGTAACTGTTTTCCTGTGTCTCTAGTGTGAGAGAAAATAAAGGAAAATGTTAATTTAAAGCAGAACATCTAATTTTTGTCCGTTTTATGCATCTCTCAAATTTTGCTGAACTTGATTTGCTGTACTCAGTCCTATGTAAAAACAAAGAAAAAAATGCTTCTGAATCTGATCTTTCACCTTCTTAAAACTGGGCACTCAGTGCTGTCATTCCTCCTGAAAAGCTTTGAAGTTTCTCCCCACCCCAACTCATCTTGGCATCCATCTGGACTCATTCTCTTAAAATAAGTTCAGCCTGGACGCTCTGCAGTCTGCTGTCGTCAGCACAGCTGCGGTGCTTCTGCAGGTCTGACAAAAAAAGAAAAAAAAGAACAACAAAAGAAAAAAAACAATCAATACATCGAATAAAAACTCAAAAGACAAAAAGTTTGTGATGTTCGCAGGTCAGCGCTGCACCATTTATAAATAATAGGTCACACAGTTGTTAAAGTAGTTGCAAATAATTGTAGGAGTAATCATTGTGAGGGAAACTGCATCAGACTGACAGACTTAACAGCATCTGTACAAGCAGTGATTGGCAAAGTTAAAATTAATATTCCCAATGTGAAACATGAATATGTGTCATTTGAATATTTTATATGTAGACATAGACAAATTTCCACCAGGTGAATGACAAAGTTCTCTATTTTATTCTATTCTATTCTATTCTATTCTATTCTATTCTATTCTATTCTATTCTGATAATGACCCAAACATAACATGTAATAGGTGGGATAGACAGTCCAAAATCATTTGTTTTGTTTTATTTATGATGATTTGGGGAGTTTTTTTAGTAATTGAATAACTTTTTTTATAAGATAAGAAAAAACAATAGACAATCAATATGTTGACATATTGATAATTATTTTTGTCAGTCCAAAATTTTCAAAAGTTTATTCTATCTTAAGTTACAGCTTCTTGTTATATTTTTAATCAAATAGTCAAGCTATGTGTGCAAATCGGAGGTGTGTACAGTCATGTGACAACAACAGGACAACCATTTACAACTTTTTTATTTTACAGTCATATCCAATAAATAATGTGTAAAATGAGGCTCTCTTTTTTAATTGCTCTGATGTAATATTCTAATTTAAATATGTTTTCATTAACTGTAGGCAGAAAAATTATTAAAACAAGCTAAAATAAAGGCTTTCAAACATCCATCTGTACGTAATAAATCAATTCAGTGTGTTTCACTTAGTGATAAAAGTCCTGAAATGAATGGACCTTTTGATAATATTCTAATTCATCAAATGGGTTTGTAGTAGTCACTGCCAGATGGGAAACCAGGAGGAACGACCCAAACATTTTTGGTTGCTCCTCCTGGTTTCCTCACTGCCCATTTTGGTGGTGAATACAATTCATGAAACCTTCACACAAATAACCATTTGGGTCTTGCAGTGTGTTTGCCCGACATTGAAACTCGTAGTGAGTTATGTCCTCTGAACACAAGCTTGCTGCAGCCATCTTGCTCCAGCTGAATCAATATAAGCCTCTGCTGTCACAATGGTGCACTCCTGACCCCAGCCCACTCAACAACACGCTCTCTCTCTCACACACACTCACACACAAATATATGCTTAGTCATAGAGTCAGGGAAAGACACACAGACTCAATTACACACTCACACATACAAGACACCAGACCATTCCCAAACACAAACATTCCTCACACCCAAATGAATTTCTCAGCTCTTTGCTCTGACCTGTGCCCTCTTACACATCAGTCCCATTACGCATATGACCTTATTAAATGGCTCCAGTGATTCATTTGTCTTTTAATATTATATTTGGTGGTGATACAAAGTCTAATCCTACATATAACAATAAGAAACCTCTGAGTGTTTATGATCAGTATTAATCTCCTATCAAGTGCATTCTCCCAAACAAACATCCATTCCACCACAGAGTGAGAGACTCACAGGCAAACTGCTGCAACAAATACCAGCCACATATCAAAGCCTGAGTATTTTTTAATATGCAGATGATCATCTAGGTGAGCACAAGGCAGACCTGGTTGGTTTACAGGCCAATCAGCAGCAGCAGCCACTGTGAAGCAGCAAAAAGGGTTAAGGTCACAAACTGGTCTTGTTAGACAGGATATGAACAAATCTGACCTTTTGACTTATTTGTCAAATAAAAATATTTATAATGTAAAAAGACAATTTGTAATTTTTGGATCTTCTTTGTCTTTGGAGCTGAAGAATTTTAATTTCAGATTGACAGTTTGTCTGAGTTTTAACTACCTCTGATTTGTCCAGGGTCACCTGCCTCTGAGCCCCACCTCAGCGGCCCAGACAAGGACTTAGTGAGTACAAACAAGTGGTGGATGGCTTTATATGTGTATATTGCAGATGATAATACTTCATTAGCAACAAAATGTCATAAAATTGCCTCACAGAGCTTAACTCAAACCATAAAAAAATAATAATTAAAAGAAAAACATTTCAGACTGCTGCCTGTTTCCTGTTGCTTGTTTTACATGCATACATTTATGTTTTAACACCAAATCTGACCAAGATATGTATTTTCAAAGTGAATAGAGGCTCCTTTTAGTTTCTGGTGCTGAAATACAAAAATACACCAAGGATTACACAGCACAAATTAACAATAACATAGTCTAACTCGGCTCCCCAATCTGCTTGTTTTGAGAAGTGGTGCCAGTTTATTTCTCTTTCAGCTTGTTCCATCCAGTCTGCAGGTTACGATCAGTGCTCTGGCTGACTCTGTAATCTGACTGAAAGCAGGCCACATGGCTCTCCATCTCGTGAGGAGATCCCTCTGTGTGACTACTCATTCTTTTCAGCCGGGACCTAAGCCTCTGAGGAATGCTGAACTCCCAGACTCAGACTGAGTGTGCAAAGTGGGCATGTGCAGCATAAGATGTTGTGCGTACCAGTTTTTTTTTCACGGTCATGAGTCATTTATTCTGATTATCTGCAGTGCAATTATCTGCAGAAGTCCATTAAGTATGCAATGCGCAGAGAAATACACATCAGTGTTTCTCTTTAAAAGTGCAAGCTGACCAATAAGTTTTGCTGTGACTGGCAACATTTCTATTCAAACTCTTGTCCCTTTTTAGGCCTTCAGATTCTTACAGAATTATGGTTCTGAGGCACACGTGTCACAAATGGGTCCAGCTGAACTCATTAACCCAGAGGGCAATAAAATAGGTCACTTCTAACTTTCACCGCTGAACATGTGCGCAGACACTCAGCGTATTATGTGAAAATAGCTGGGAAATCATCTTAAAGACTATTTCAAAGCACGTTTACTTGAAATTACAACCAATGTGTTCATGTTATCTGTAAAATAGTCTGTAGAAACGAGGTACACTTTCAACGTGTCACCAGCCTATCAGAGGGAAATTCACTGAAAAAATAACCAGTGGAAAGGGGTCTTAATGTCTTCTTAATTAAGTAAATCTTTTAGAAAAACGTGTTACCCTTTTGTGGTTTTTTCCTGGTGATACGTAAAAAACTTTAACATCTTCATGATCAGATTTTAAGGTGTGAAATCCGAACTTTCGGAAAGCAGTGTGGGTTTGTTTCTCCTGGCTGAAGACCAGAGTGAAGGAACAGGGTGGAGGTCTGTACTCTGGCAGCTCAGGTATTTTATACAGGACAGCATCTCCTCATTCCTGTTTCCTTTAATCCGTCCTCCTCCTCTGCTCTTTCTAGAACTCCTGCTTAGCAACCTCCGAGTCTCATCAATAGCCTTTTTATTGGGTTTGTTTAGTCATAAACACAGGTTTAAAAGAAGAAGGTAAAAACTGTTGACAGTGGCCAGTTTCCAAAATCAGTGGTGGTGAGGGCAAAAAAAAAAAGTGAAAAAAAAAAAAAAAAAACGTGAACAGAGGTTGGAATGAATGAACGGCCAGAGAGGATAGAAATGAAGACAGAAAGTGGCAGAAAGTGTGTGCATATGTGTTTGTAAAAAGGTTGCACTGTACTCTCTGGTGACCTAAGGTGAGCTCCAGCAGCAGGACATGGTAAGAGGCTGGACCTTGTGCTCCCTCCTTGATGCTCTGACACAAAGGATCTCTGTGTGGTGAACGTCAGGAATGCTGGGAGATGTCAGGCTGTGGAAAAGCGAAGGGAAAGGTGGACTTTGGGGAGAGAGCAAGGTATGAAGGGAAGGGTGTGTAGGTAATAGATACGGATGGTGAAGAATATTTAGTAATAATACACTGTGCTGTACAAAACTGCAGCTGGTTCAAACTGAAAGCAGCCATTATTTGTTTTTATATTCTCTTTTTTATTAATTTTAAATACCTGTTCCTGTATTTGGGACCAAAGGCAAAATGTCACTAAACTGACAATCATAGGGTAGAGGCAGAAAAAGACGAGTATTCCTGTATTTGATATTGTTTATCTTTGCAGTGTTGCATTTTTTCTCGTTTTTAATTGTTTCTGATGTATTTTTATTTTAACTCAGCAAAACACCAATAAGAAAAGGTAGTATTGTAAATGCCTCTGTGTAAAAAGCAACAGAAAGAATGCAACAAATTGTCTACTGTATTCTGCCTAAGAGATCTTATTATACTGTATATCATTTTATTAAGTTTGAAACAATTAACTCTTAGTCATCATGTCTTCAGTACTGAATATAAACCTAATACATTGTTACTAAGTGAACTATTAAAAGTCCATTATAAGTAAAATTGTTGGCTTCATGACAGCATATTGAACTTTGAATAGGAATTCATAAGATTGATATGAGTACCTATCATATGCTCCAAAACTACTAAGTTATCCTAAAGGTCTAGATAACAACACTTGGTAAAAATGTTCAATCAACATTCTCATTCATTGTTATAAGAAATAAAATTTTCTATAATTCATAAGATGTGAATCAGGAGAAAAAGAACAACATCCTAAACACAAATGACTGCAGATATTTGAAATTAATAAAAAAATTTTTCCCCTGAAAGTCAGACTGAGGAAGTGAAAAGGAAGTAAGATAATGAGTCTAAGAATCTCCCAAGCTGTTGTTCTTGTGGAGCGTTTCTGGTGTGCAATGGTCAGCATCTGTCAAAAATCTTCCTATGGGGAAACAGTGGTGAATCAGCATTAGGGTCAAGAACTCGGAGCCCAATGATGCATGTGGGGGAGGAATGCTGGTCTGTGTGGTCTGATCCAACAGATGCAGTACTGTAGCTCAAACTGGAAAATAAAATGATGCTGTTTCTGACAGAGAATTGTTTTACATGTGTGATTTATAAAATACCTTCCTTTTGAATATGACATTTTTGTTGTTGGGTCATTGCAGAAAAAAAATTCAATCAAAGGTAATTTAAAGGATTCTAAGTTTCATTTCATTAGATGAATATGTGATAAATTTATTCCGAGAAGAAATTAATATGCAGTTAAACAGCACATGGGTGTTCTGCTGCATGCTAACACTGAAATAACTTTTGAGTATGCCTTTTTCTTTTTGCTATATAATAGCAACGCTGCCTTGAAGAATTAAAAGAGTTCTTTCAGAGCTCTGGAGATTTAAATAATTGTGTCTGAATGCAGAGAAACACTGTAAACGCTGACCAAGGCAGGAAATGGGTCACTGGACCAGCTTACATGAGAGCCTGCATGGGTGGACAAAAGATCCATGTTCTGGACATGTTTAAGTTAATGTACTGTACTTATGGTTGTGATTACCACATAATATTTTTACAGAAACTTGAAGGGTAATTGTGGAGAAAATGTGGGCTCTGATGTTATATTCTGTTACGATGAACAATAATCGGTTTGTGTGTTCAAGTATAAGAGTTCAATTCAAATTCATCCGAATAAACCCAATGTGTGTAGAAATAAACTACGTGTGTGGAAATAAACTGCGTGTGTGTGGCCTTGTATTTGCTATATTGTAACACATACGACATTGTGAGAACTGACTGCTCCTTATGAAGTCCACAGCCTGGACCCCATAAGAAGAAGAAGTGCTGTTTTTGGGTTAAGTTTAGAACTAAGTTATACAATAAGTTTAGATTAAATTTAGGGTCAGACATGTACTGGTAATCGTTAGGTTTAGTGTTAAGCTAGGTTAGAAATGATTGAAAAATGGATGGAAGTTAAAACAACAGAGAGATGTGTGAGTGTGTGTGAGTGTGTGTTTAACATGCTTGTATAAATGGCAGCAGTATTTAATGTACTCTATGGAAGCGTGTGAGGCTGCAAAAAGGTCTGCTGTTGAACCAAGGTTTATTATCCTGGTTGGCAGGAAGTAGAGGCACAAATTCCAGACTGTAAGTTAAAGGAAATTAAATAGTCATTTACATTCTTATAAAGAAAAAGTATCTAAAATGGCAGTGTTGACCTTGAAATAAAGACTTTCTTCCATCTCAGTATAAGAAAATAGCACAGTGGGCTATAAAAGATCCTTCACATCATCACCAGCCTGACCTGCTGAAGCAACCAATGATCTCCCCATGTCTTTTATCTATTTATATCAAATCCCAACTCTACCATCACAATAATGTAGATGAAACTGAGACTTATTGAACCAGCAAATGATTTACCAATTTGTCACTGTCCAAATTTAAAAAAATTGCGCAAGTTATAGCTTCAGTTCTTGGCAGCAGTAGATCATCTGTTTCAGTGTTTTATTTGTTGTGCATGCAATGAAGGTAGTTGGCAGGCCTGGGCTACAGGGAGTGGCTTTACAGATGCCTCATCTCAAACCAGACTGCCCATTCCTAAGAGATGATTGTACGTAAAAACATCCCAGCAGATCAGCAGTTTTTTTTTTTTTTTTTTTAATACCTACCCCATCTGCCATCATTAAGCACAGGAGACTTGAAAACTCTTTCTTCTCCATTCAGATGCTCAGTTCAAACTTTAACAAGTTTTGTTTACAACTTTTAGATACTTGAATGCCTTGAAGTGCTTCCATGTGTCCTAATACTTTGAAGTGGCCATTAAGTTTATGTCCCTTCTATCTTGCTGTGCCCTAGAATGACCTGGAAGTATGTGTAGAATTAGGATATGTCTGCTACCTCCCTGACCTAATATTACATAACCTATTGGAAATGGGCTGACAATTTTGATGAACACTACAAGCATCTACATATTAAGAAAATCTTTGTCAGCTACACTGAGCATATGGTTGTTTCAGCTCTAAAAGGATTAATGTTTTGCAGCTACTGCGTCAGTAGGTCCCATCTCATCAGTTTTATTTGGATAATTTTCTCATCTCATTAAAAGGAGGAAAAGGAAAAGTTGAGGAGGAATGACACAAATATCCGCCCCATGTTTTTGTTCTAAACAATGCGGGGAAAAAAGGAAGAAGCTGATTAACCCTGTTGGGGTGCCAGTCTTGATTATTTTATCTCCCAGAAGGTCTTCTGGGAAAAAACAAGTGATTGCTTGTGAAACTGAGAGTCAAATCCACCATTTTTAAGCTTTATTTTTCTTTAGATTAACCTAAATAAAAATCTACAACAATGTCCTTTTACATTTTTAAGAGACAGCTTTTACGAGAATGATTTTCTGAGAATCTGGAAGCTGATTTTTTAAAATCAGTAACAGTTTCAGACTAATCCTGTATAGCTCAGAAAATTGGAGCAAAAAGCTGTAATTAATCTAAACAAGAGCAGGGATCGCATTATTTTTAACCTCTACTTAAAATGAAAGAAACTTTGGTTAAGTGAATTGTCCCAAAACATCATAGGCTCTTTCAAGTGTTTCTCACGTGGTGTTTGTGATTTTACAGATCTAGATGGTGGTAAAACAACAAAAAGCTGCTAGCAGAAAGAACTATTGGTTTATGTGTAGCCTTCATTGTTAGTCTTCAGCCGCATTAATAACATACATTTAGCAACCACAAAACATACCTCAAAACTTACTTTATAGTTCTCCATACTTTCCTTAGATTTATGTGCAAAAATTCAAACCGATGGAAAGAAAAGCAAATCTTTACTTATTTCAAGAGAGAAAAGCATAAAGTAGTAAAGGTAAGTTGCCTCACTGAAGCATTATAAGTAAACTGTCCTGTGGCAAATGTTCTTAAAATTTGCAGAAAAGTTAAATAAATTAGACTTATAAGTGGTTGGCAACAAAATACCTGACAGTGGGAAGCATTTGCGTTTTTTTTTTTACCTAGTAAGTATAAAAAGAAAACTTTAGAAATCAGGCAAGTTCATGCTATATTTATGTGCTTTAAAAACATTGACCTATAGAGTTTTTTAGGGTTTCAATATTGGAATGCACAGCTGCATTACCTCTGCATATGCAAATTCATAAACCTCCCCCCATATGTACAGAACAAGTGCAAAGCCCATGCCCAGTCTCAGTGGTATTGCCCCAATTAGCTTATTAGTGCTCAGTTTGTTACCATTAGAAAGGCTTTGTTAACTGCTATCTCTGCTCAGGAATCTCAAACAAACTGAACCTCAGCTCTGCTTGTTTCCCTCTAACCTCTCTCACCACCCATTGTGGTTTTTCATGCAGTTTCCCTGGATACTCCTGGCCCTCCCACAAGTAGAGGTCAACATCAGGGACCTCCAAGACCAATACTAGCGTTCCAGAAAGTGACTCAAGCACATGATGTGTTAAAAAAAAAGTTGGTTTCCTTTGTTTGGTTGTAGTTTTGAACATTTGCAGACACTTAAGTCTGAATATTGCCCAAAATATGCGGACTTTAATCATTCTTAACCTGCAATATCAAAATTGTATCTGCTAACATGATGGTGGCAAAGTATTTATTGCATTTAGGAGTTAACTATTTTTTTCCCCCAAGAACTAAAAACCTTCAATTTTCAAAATTGTTCTTCAATTAGATGTGTGAATTTGTGTGAATTCAATGTCTCAAAGTAAATATTTGGTGATATATGTGGTACAAACCAACCTATTTTAATATAAATCTTTCAAATAACTTGAAACGTTTGCAGGAGAATGAAGCCTAGATGAGCCCACATTGTCCCAATATCCAGGCAATGCCTCTGGTGAGTGGTAAAATAGCACAAGCTGCAAAAAACTATAATCATCAATTTGTGACTAAGGAGGTCAGGAATCAGGTGGGTGTTTCTCAATAGAGAATGCATCAAAGTTGTTTTAATAGAGATGAAATCATGCATTGTATACAATAGTAGGTTTGGCTGCAGGACTGAGTCTCTTTTGTTGAATCATACTCTTGGGTCTTACTCATACTTTCAGACTGTCCCATCTGGATCAAAGCTTCATTTGTCCTACATGTAGCTTTTTTCCTCATGTGACAAGGAAAACAAACAGTTGGATAAAAAGCCTGTTTTTTAAACTATTTTATTCCCACTCTATTTCTCTTAGCCGTTGTGTTTTTAGGAAAGACGCTTCACCCGCCTTGCCTGCTGGTGGTGGTCAGAGGGACGGTGGCATTGGATCATGGCAGTCTCACTTCTGTCAGTGCAAATTGCTTTGGAGTCCTCTGGACTTGATAAAGCACTAGTACAGATAACTACCGTATTTTCCGCACTATAAGGCGCACCTAAAAATCTTAAATTTCCTCAAAAGCCGACAGTGCGCCCTATAACCCAGTGCGCCTTATATATGGACCAATATTGAGCCACAACAGGTCTAGCAACTACGGTAAGCAGCTGCCGACTT
>CAEGAF010180284.1:0-13777 GCA_903067075.1 Micropoecilia bifurca | reverse complement strand
GCAACACGCAAACGTCCCCATTGACTCAGTGCGTTATAGTTACACATCGCTTAGCATTTGTTGCTGCGCGTTTGCGCCGTGAAGGAAAGACGAGAACAGCTGGACAGACAGGCTGAGAAATGAGATGCGGGTGATCGGGATCGGTAACAGAGCCAATGATCGGCCGATCCCGATCATCACCGGTTTCACGAAAATCGGCGGATTATGATCGGTGACCGATCGATCGGCGCACCTCTAATTATTATTATCTTGGAGACTGTTTACCACACTCCTTGTGTTAAGATTTTGATCAAAACCTTCACACTTCTCAGCATTTAGGTAATTAAATAATAAACAGAGTCCAAATGAACAAGCAACTTGTGGTGGCTGCCCTCTTTATCTCTGCACTAATTGCATTACGTAACCTGGCGTCACCGACCTGAGAGACACCATGTTGCCGAGCTCTGCCGGCAGGCTCCTGATCTTGTTGGATGAGAGATCCAGGTACACCAGGTTGTGTAGTTTGGCAATGTCTGGCGGGATGCGTGACAGAGAGTTGTCACTGAGGTGCAGGGCAGTGAGGTGGGTGAGAGACCACAGGGCTGTGCTGAGACTCCTTACTCGGCCTGAAGAAACAAACGCAAAGGACGAAAATGTAAATGTGTCTTAAATCTTGTTTGGAAACAATTAGACATTTTTCAACTACAGCTAAAAAGGACAACAAAAAAAGGGGAAACAACTTCATAATTTAAGATTATTATAATAAAAATAATTGAAAAAAAAAACTACTATAAATATTTTAAGACACTCCACAAAACAGATCCAAGTTGTGTATGCAAATGTTACATTTATATTAAATTATAAATGATCCACTTCTCATTGTCCTCTTCTGACCTACCAATGAACCTACAAATTGATGTGGGATATTGGCAGATGTGACTCGATCATTATAGAGCACCTAAAAAAACTAAGCTGTTTTTTTTTTTTTTTTTTGCAATGATGCCAAATAGTAAATAAATAATGCTTGCTAAAACAAGCATCTGGACACACTCAGATTTAAGATGAGATTTTTGGGAACACTGTAGTTGTCCATGGTGGTATTATCTTGGCAAGCAGGAGTTGCAGGGTAAACCTAAAGATCAGATGCTGGACTTTGAAACATCGAATCAGGAGGACAACACCACATTTGGGGAAATGTTTTTGCTCCCCTGTCTTTCAAAACAGACACAGTGAAGCTCACTTTTCTGTTTACATACAAACTCAGATTCACACAGAAAAATTGGTTATGAAACACATTTAAACAAACATAAATATTTACCATGACAACCCTCTACCCCCAAATTAAAAAAAAAAATCTTCTGAGCAATGTCTTGGCAAGAGTTTATCGATATGGAGTTTTGTGTCAAACAATCGGAGCAGATGGCACTCAATACCTCTACAAAAGACACAGGCAGACACTGAAATTTAAACATTGTACTCATTCCACCAACTGACAACATGCCACATAATCATTTTTATGATAATAATGCAGCATATTGGAAAGTAAAGACTATCAATCATATAACCAGCAAACGGCCCAGATCTCAATCTACTTTAGAACTTCTGGTGAAAATCGAAGGTAAAGAGGATTACAAGACTCCATCTGAGGAACATGACTGACGAAAAATCATTTCAATAGTGAATGTCAAGCATTCAGAACTTGACTTTCCCTCCCCAAAAGATCAAATTACCACATTATTTACCTTCCTGATTTAAAATAAATTCTGTAATTATTTTTGGTAAACTACTAAGAGTTTTGTGTTGCTTTTGTTTTTACAACAAGAAAGTAAAACTAACTGAACATCCTCTAGCAGCAACAATTCTGTATTATTTTCATAATGTTAAGTAAGCAATAAAATCATAACATTTTATGTTGACATATTAAAAAATGGAATACATTTTAGTATGACAAAAAATGGGGTTTATTTATACATGTTCTACTGATTACAAAACATATATAAATAACATCAGTGAGTGCATAGCTGGCTTTTGCCCTCTAATGCATTCATCGAGGATTATGGTACCAACTGTGACTTCTACTGAAAAACTTTTTATTAGCTAATTTGGTCTGAAGTTTTGAGATTTCATGATGATAACACAAGAAAAAAAACTGTATTTCTCTTCATTTTTTTTGTTTTTATGTTTTGGTTTGACAAAATTGAGTTCAAATTTACATAAATGGGATGGAATGTATTAAAGCCACTTGCGTGTGTGTCAGGTAATGTTTTCCTCAATATGAAAAAATAAAACTGATTTGAGATATTAATTCATTAATTTGATGGTATTGGATAGATGTTTAATACCATCCATAAATGGACATAACTTAGACAATGTTAGGATTAATTATATTGTTAACATTGAATACACACTGAATACCTTTTTCTATATTACAGAATATTATGTTGGCTTTCATAAAAGTAAGAAAATTTTGTGCAGTAAAAAATATTAACTCTTTGTTGAATAATAGGGCTATTATGTGTCAGTTCACCTTAGATCCTCTAAAGTAAATTAAGGGACATAAACAATCAAATGTTTACTTTTCATATTGTGTGGCTATCAAAATTCTTCATCACACATTGCTGGAATTATTTTGGGTATTTAAATCTTCTTATAGTCATAATCCTTTGTTTTGACACAAGTGTTGAAAGTATAGCCAAGAAATCAACTGACAAAAAATGTATCTTCTAATGACACGCACAATACATTTTAACTGAGAAACAATTAAAACCCTCAGTCTTATAGGTTGCAAACAATCACGGCAATATTCTCTGCATTTCCTATGAGAAGATACTTACCACTAATTTCCAGCTCAGCCCAGTATGACTTCTTCCCATTTGCTGCCTCCTCGCTGGACATAATTGTGTACATCCGCCTGGGATCCGGCGGGTCATATTTTTCCTTGGGCATTCCTATAACACTACAGAAATCGTGTGCAATAAAGCTGTCAGTGGTAAATATAAAAAGTCCGTCAATATGCAATAAATTGCGAGACATAGCCTATGGTTTTGGCCTGAAACCATAGTTCAGTAACCCTACCTACAGGATGATGTGGCTGTCAGTTTTATTATTTAACAAATCTGCAGACAAATGTCAACACTTTTTTAAAACCGTTCAAAAAATGTTATAAAGATCATGATCTAACTGCATCAGAAGCTGAATTTACCAAGTGAAACGTGCCACAGATTGATATAAAGACTGATTTCTTTGTTGTTACATAAGTTAAAAACGGAACACCTAGAGAATACATTATAGAATATTCCCGCCAGATTTAGAAAAACGGCAATTTTACAACAAAATAAGGCTTTGTTCTGGATAAAATAAGAAACCGGACAGCTAAAAAGCCAAGATAAACAACGCTGCTGTCACCGATTGTTCTCCTCGGTGACGCTAACTGATTAGCCTAGCTTAACCTAAATTGGCAGCTATCGGACTACATAACAAAGCCAGATCCCCAACTACCTCGCAGACTAGCAATCTGGTGAAAAGGCCAACTTAAAATAGTATTAAACCTTAGTAACCATAGTCCGAAGCCCTTTCGAGAAACGTTAAAAATAATACGCTGGACTAATTTGAAAATATAGTGTGCACTTGTTTACATAATGGCAAAGCACTGAATTGCGCATAAACACAAGGCCACGAACACACGCAAACCACCACTTTCGCCTACTATTTTTTTCAAAAACAATAATAATTGCTACTAATTAAAAAAAAAACAAGCACCTGCGCTCTTAAAACAGGCCCGAAACGATTAACTTGAAAGCAACTGCGAGCTACTTAGCTTAGCCTGGCTAGCCTTACAAGCTAACCTCTCAATTATTTGAAGCTGACCGAGTTCCTACTGAAATACTTTGTTACACGAAAGGAGAGCTGTGTACATTAGAGAGAAAGACGTGTGACGCGATGAGAAAGAATACGTTTACATGAATATGAGGGGTACAACAGAGGGTTTCATTTTACCTGCAAGAGCATACCAAATCGCGAGGACGACTGCGTGTTCTCTTTTGTTTTCTAGCTACTTGTTCCCGGTTTCCGCTGCTGTATCATGGCGACTGTAAGGATTTTTTTTCTCTCTCGCTCGATAACAGCGCTGCGTCCTATTGGCTGCCGTCGAACCAGCTGTTGAACCACAATAAATAGAAACCTGTGCTTTTAGATTGGTGGACCATTTTGTGATGGTAAGACAAACACGGAGATGTGCAATAAATTTACAAAGGCACCTGAAGAACCACTTTATTCAAAAACTGTGTGTGAAGGTAGTGTGGCATAAACAGGAAACTGAACCCGTAAAATAACTTCATTTCCTGATGAACACAATAAATTAGAACTTACATTTTCATTTTAAGTCACAACTTTAAAACAAGTAAACTGTGCAAATGAACACGCACACACACAAAAAAAACCAATTATAAATTACAATATGTTAGTCATTCATCTGATGAATAAAACAAGAACCGAAAGTGTTTTTTTCTTTCAAAATCAACACTGACAGACATCCAACAGGTGATCCTGAAGATAAGTGAGGGACTCTTCCACATGAAGAGGTAAGGCTTCACCGATGTCCTGCTGGGATCTGGACAGGAAAGTATTCACTGCTTGTTGAACAGCAGACTTTGACACCATGTCGTCTGGCTTGTAAACTAATGTGGCCTCTTTGCCTATTTGCTCAAATGTAGAGCTGGTCAGATAGCCTGTGGACGACAGATGGCAAAATGTGAGTAGGGAATAAAGTAAAGCAAGACGTTGAAGAACAGAGGTTGTGAATAAATGATAGAATTTTATGAGGGGCTGTTTATTAGCCGTCTGTATATTATGGGAAATGCACAGCAGTCAGAACAGACATTATTTAGGTAATAGTTTTTGCAAAAATTGTCTATTAAATGGAGGTCAGGCTGATTGTCTGGGAAAATGTAATTTGACCACTTGCGTTCCTGCACCAAGACTATGCTCAATACTGATTTATGTTTTGTTTTTTTCCCACCTGCTCATTCTAGTTTTGGCTAATTATGATTTCAAATGAAAAATGTTTTTCTTAAATGTTAATACCAGCATCAACCTAATGTTATGTATCACAGTGTAAGCCCCAATTCTTTATTAAGTATACAAATATTTGACCTGGTCTTTTAAGACTTTTAAATATCTAAAATTAAGTTTATAAAAAGTAATACTATTTATGACTTCTTCAAACTAAGAGCACATCATTGTTTAGTGACAATGACCAGTTAGACCTTTAATAGAATCAATATTCAGAAAAGTGGTAAAATGAGCAGCCAAAAAAGCAATTTTAGCATATGAGTGCATTCACTAAGAACAAACATAGCAGTTTACATGTCAATATATAACAAACCACTTGGCAAAGCAAAATTTTTATTACAGATAGAGTAAAAAAAACACACAAAACAAATCTACAACTTAATTTAATTGCAACTGTGACAGGAAGGAAAATGTGGGCAATAAAGGTGAGAGCAGGAAAAGGACATACACTGATCAGGTATAACATTGTGCTCCTCTGGCTAATGGTGTTCTGGTTTTTCTTATGCTGCCATAACAGCAGCGATCTGTCAAGATATGGACTCATTAGACCCACGAAGACGCGCTGCGGTATCTGTGCTGACCAAGATGTCAGCAGCAGATCCTTCAAGTCCTGTAAAATGCAAGGTGAGGCTCCGAGGTCGAGACGTGTTTGTTCGCCACGTCCCATAGATGTTCGGTTAGACTGGCGTCAGGGGAATTTGTAGCTAAACATGTTCTCATAAAATTGTTACTGAACCATTTTTGCTTGGTAGCAGAGGTACATTTTCCTGCTGAAAGTGAGCGAAACAGTAAGTGAATTTACACACAACAAACCACGATGATCTTGTGTGCCGACACCTTTCTATCAGAATCAGCATAAACCTCTCTGGCAATTTGGATCAGACTACAAAGGTAAGTCTTTGCTCTCAGCAAGACTCAAGGCAGGTTAACCTCTGTTACTTCCCTGGAACATTTCTGATAGATACCGACTTCTGCACACTTGGACCAGCATGTACACAAGCTAGTGTTCTGGAGCTGCTCCAAACTGACCGTTCATGATCAGTCAAACTCACTCAAATCCATACTCCATATTTAAGAACAAAGTGTCCGCTTGCAGCCGACTGGATCCCACAGTCTGATAGGTGTCTCAATTGCATCATAATTAGTGTCATACGACACGTCAGAGTTTAAACAAGTTACCCAAACGACCTGACTGATGTTTAATTTTTTGATGCATTTAAATACCAACTCTACTTTTCAGTATCGAAACCTTTATGTTGCAGAAGCATTAGAGAAGACTGTGTTGTGTTAGAAGGACACACGTTTCAAACATTGTTAGAAACACAGTGAACCTGCAGGTTTAAATTCTATTACCAACACAAATTTGGTACAAATAGATAGTTTAATTATCTAAAATAATACTAGCTAAATTTTGTTTTGTGGAAGAAAAAGAAAACATTTATCTCACCACTCAGGGAAAAACTCCTCGCCAACACCACAAGTTCAGTTCTTTGTAAATTTATGAGACCTCACACTTACACAGTGCAGGACACTACAGCATTAGCTGCTGAGGCCTTTTTTTCTACCAGCTCACCTTTCATTGCTTTGCTATAGCTGAGCAGTAACATCCAGAGAAGATGGATCAACTCTTCCCACTTTCGCCAGCGTATCGAGCCGTCCTGGAAAACATATTGATGTTTCAGCTTTATAGAGACTTACTTGTTTTGCCATCTTTATTTGCTTGTTTTTTGTTTTTTTTTCTTTAACTCGACTCGCTCAATAAGACTTGAACATTCTTGTTTGAATCAGTGTAGAAATACAAAGCAGAAAAGGCAATACACCATTTCTTCTGCCCAACTTTTCCCAGAATGGACAGTCAGTACCAGCCTGCAACTGTCTGCAACAGTCTGCTCTACTGGGGTGAGTTCGCACAAAAAATAGTTTAATGGGAGTCAGGGGTAACAGACCTACACCAGACCTCAGTTGCGGTCAGACAAATGTTTTGAGCTGTAAATGAAGGCAGTGGGTTTTGTGAACTGATTAGCAATTGAAGTGCAAACGCTTTGATGAGGTGATTTTTTTTAACTCTACTTGTAAACAAACTCAAAACAGGGAGATATTATATATTATCCTACAGTTTTAGATGGAGCAAAACACACATTAATGATAAACGAAAAAACACAAACACCTGCAAAAGAGATATAAATTTAAAATAAATAATGAAGGTTTATAGATTTGGCAAAACATGTAAAAATGTTAAAAGTTAAAAAAAGGACTTTAAAAATTTAACGTGTTATAAATTTATAGCATAAAAACAAGTAGTTTTGACAGTGGTTCAGGTAGAGCTTAGTTCTAAGGAATCCATATATTTATGGAGAAAATATTTTCCAATTAGAACTAAATTGTTTAACGCAATCTTTTTCATCCATCCATCCATTTTCTTACACCTTTGTCCCTTAGTGGGGTTGGGAGGGTTGCCTCCGCCTCTCGCCCAGAACGTTAGCTGGAGATATTTTTCACCTTAACCAATATATTGCTGTCTGCTAAAATGGAAACGAATATTTTAAAAATAAGTCCAATACTAAAACTTGTTCAAAAACAAACATCCCTACATACAAGAATAAATGTTTCTCAACACAAGTATTTCAGAAAAAACACAGTCAATACTAACCAAATGCAATTTTCATTGGAGAAATTCAGCTGTGAACTAAATTATATTCTATGAAGTATTTATATTGCATCTCTTTTGTTTTACGAGGGTATCTGAAGAAAAATGTAGCCTCTCTGAAGTCTGGTAATAGTCTTTATTTCTACCGCTAGCTGGTGTGCTTGTTTAGCTCTTAAATCTCCCCCCTAAAGAGTTTCCAAGAGAGTTTAATGTGTTCAAGTGGCTTCAGTTGGTTTCAAAAACCCCGTACTCTGTGATCCCTGCGGCTGCAGTTTTTTTAAGTCTGATCCCCAGTCTCTCAATTGTGAAACAGAAATCTCTTAGTGTGTCTAGTGTCATATCTGAGAGCTCTATGAAAGCTGCATTGTGTGAAGTTGAAATTAAGTTCTACTTTTGCCAAAATTGTAAGCAGTATTAAGTCATTATGATAAAAGAAGAAAATACACGAGCATGATATTCACCGTTGGGTCTTCAGCCAGAGTGCAGTTCTTAAGAAAGTGAAGCAGCAGCTTAAGCGACATGGGAATAGAGACCTTCTCTGGGCAAGCATAGTCCAGCAACTGTTCCAACAGCTTACAGCTCAGCAGCTTACTCTGCAGGCTCTCCAACAACAACATCCTGCATATCACCAAACAGAAAAGTCTGAAAAACTGGGAATATATACTTGCATGGAACCAATCTCCATGCAAGTATGGTTGCAAAACAACTCGGATGATTCAGTGCATTCATCTGCGTATGTGAATTAGAACGTATTACTTTTCTAAGCATTCATAATGTAAAAGGAAAATGATGAAATAATAATAATCATAATAAAAAACATTCTTCATTTAATTTTAGCATTCCCTGTAGTTATGAATTCATGGTAGTCCTAAGCAATCTCTGCCTGCTTATCACCTGTGTGCTCTTAGAGGCATGTGGCTGAGGACCATATGGAAAAGCTCATCAGAAAGCTTGACAGAGTTGAGAGCAGGAGAACGGTCAACCTCCAGGGCCAGAGACAGCATCCTTTGGAAAACTGACACTATTCTGCAGGGGACAAAGTGCAGCCAAAACGTAAGTGTGCAGAAAGCTAAAGAACAGTGAAACAACAGGTTTTTATTTAAGGCTTTGTTCTTGTACCTTATTTGCTCATCCTTAATTTTGATTCCTTCTTTGCTGTCTTCATTTTCAGTTGTTTTCATAATGACACAAAACAGCCACTTGAGATAATCTCTCTTGTGAGTCAAAAGACAAAATAGACATATCTATATAATACATATAAATATATATATTTCTTTCTCTATATATATATATATATATATATATATATATATATATATATATATATATATATATATAAACTAACTACACTTTTACAGTAGTAGTTTGTTTTTTTATTTAAAGGGTTTTAGCTTTCTACTGTGTGTGAGCTGATATTACGTTGAAACCTGTGTCTTCCCATTATTTACAAGAATATCTTTGTGACATGATTATCTACAACAGGAGGCCCCATCTTCCTTTCCGCCCTCATGTGAAAGAATTAACTGTGTGAAAAGACAAACCTTGCTTTTCCCTCAACCTTGAATCCTCCTCTACCGGGATACTCCTTACTTGTGAAACTGCCTGTGTGCAGAAGTAGCTTCTGTTTTCCCCTCTTGCCTTTCCTCCTTCCCTCTCCATTTTCTTGATAATAAATACAAGCTTTGACCAGAGGTTTTCAGAACTTACAGTGAACAGCTTGGAGAAGAGGTTTACTGTACTTTCTCCTTTTGCAAAAGCCTGGTTGAAAAGTGATATACTTTGTCTGTGGTTCTTTTATGTAGGTTGAGAAAATACCCATCAATGATAGCCTTACCTTTACCCTAAGTAAGTAGTTGGATGGTTATCAGGCTGCAGTAGTTAACACAATGGCTGTAATGTGCCCTCTGGGCAGTTCTTACTGCACAGCAAACATTTCAGCTGCTTAGGTGTGAAAACAGCAGCAGAAGTAGAAATGCAGAACTTAAGGCAGGGGCTTCACACTCTGTAAAATGCAGACCTCGGCTTGTTCATCTTACCTGACCCGAGAAAACTGCCGATCACATGACAGAGTCGCCTTTGCGATGGAATGGCTGAGGGAAGATGAAGAGCATCTGGCAGTAAAGTCATCCTCTAAAGTCTGCATGCAGTACTCCAAAAACAGGCAGATAATGCCCCATTGATTTTCCTTTTTGCCATCCTAACAGTGAAAGAAGGCAACAAAGACACCTGCTTATTTTTTTTTTTTACTTCATATTATAAATATCAACAAAATAGTACAACCTATTTAAATGTAAATATGAAATCTGAGATTAATTTATTATAAAATGTTACAAACACTTCTTTTTGCTCTGAGATACTAATGGACTACATACTCTCACATCTTGTTGCTTGCTCTGCTCAAGCTGATTGGACATAACTGAGGTAAGCAGCTCCCAATCCCACGGAACAGAGGATCTATTAGCCCGGTGATGTCTGGAATAAAAAAAAGCACATTTATATCACAGGCTGAGTAAAATTCTGGCACAAGGATATGAAATGTTTTGAAAAATAATGTTTCTTGTGCTTTTCTCTGACCTCTGAGTCCTCATAAGCAGATTATAAGCCTGCAAACTGAGATGATAAGGACAGTGTGCGTCAAGCAGGATACCACGAAGAAGGTGGGTGGTTATATCTTTGGGAGGATAGTGTCCAGGCTGCAGTAGGTCAGACAGCAGCTGCAAGGTGCCTTCTGGGTAGTTCTCCTCGATTGTACTATAAACCAGACTCAAGCTCCGACGACACAGCACCTCAGGAGCTTTAGGGTTTAAATTATCTTTATCGATCTATGAAAGAAAGATATTTTAAAAATAATTACTTTGTTTCACCTTTTTTTAAACAACCATGTTCACTGTTTCTGTGATAGGAAAATAAACTTGCCTCCATTCCAACTGGTGGCAGGTGAGAGAGAAATGTAATTCTTACAGCCAATAGGAGCAAAAAGTCATGCGTAGGTTCATCAAAACACTGACAAACTTAAAAAGTATAAATTACAGAAACACGTCACCAGGGTTGGGCTGTCCTGGTCCTCGAGGGCCGGTGTCCTGGTCTCCCTGGTCCAACACACTTGAATCCAATAGCTGAATCACCTCCTAAGTGCAGTCAAGTTCTCCAAAGTCCTGCTAATGACCTCATTATTTTACTCAGGTGTGTTGAAGTAGAGATGCACCTAAAAGCTGCAGGAGACCGACCCTCGAGGCTTACCTCAGATCCGTCTGAGTGAGGCTGATCATAAAGGGATTGGTTTTGAAACCAATAATTTGTTACTTGAGATTTTGTGTGAAATATACGCTTCAATATGTGATTTGGTTCCTACTGAAGTCATAAACTGAAGTTAAAGGTTCATTTTGTTTCCAACAAAATCATTGCAAGAACATGGTACTGAACTAAAGTAAGAAAAACATTCTACATCTTTAACAAGCAGCCAATACATGTGTTTGCATCTGTATAAAGAAGCTTTGAGAGCTCTAAAAAAATAAAGCATAAAGACTGTGTTTTCTACCTGGACTCGATGGTGTCCAGCCATTAATTTCTTAAGAGCGATTGGGCAAACATGTCTACGATCCTCTTTACTGGCCTCTCGGAAATATGCGCAACATCTGCTTTCTTCATTCATGTCTTCTCTATCGCTTTCTCCTTGCCAAGGCAAGGACACCGGACTATCACCTCCGGTATCCTCTTCATAGGTGTGTGACTCCAGCTCCCACTCATGCATCGTTTCACTAGGCATGTAGGGAGACCTGGGTGATTGGCCACCTCGGTTTGTATGATCGAGAGAATTGGAACTTGGGTATGAGACGGAGTCAGCCTTAGAACTTTGAGAAGAATGAGAGGAAGGATGATCGGAGGGAGATCTTTGTCCAGAATCCGAATGATCTAAATCGAGCTTTTCCAAATTGGAGCAAATAGCTTCTTTTTGTGTTTTATCTTGATATGAAGTTGATGATGGAATCATGTCAGATGAATGAAAGCCATCTAGCTTATTTTCCATAGATTTCTGCTGCTTTACGTTTGCAACTTCATGCCCCGCATTAGGACAGTCAGTTGGAATTTGTAGGTCCTGTGTTGCTTGATCTTGCAACAAGTTGTTTGTATATTCCTGGGGGGTTTCATGTTCTTTTGTCGTAGATTTCAACATGATAGGAAGACACTTAGGGACCGTAGGTTCTGTGAGAGAAACATATGATGAAGAAGAAAATATTTCTGAACTAGTTGCAGATTCTTGTGCTTCAAAGCGATTGTTTGGTTTAAAACACTGTGACATCTGTGGAGAATCTTTGGGTAGCTGAACACAACTGCCTGATGTTTGCAGATTCTTGCTATGTGATTTGATAAAAGGCAATGGATCTAGTTCCACATCAGGTGCATCATGAGAAGGCTGAATTGAAAGGTTTTGCTTCTGTGGTTGCATCGGCGAATTCAACCGTCTCTGCTTTGGACTTTGAGTGCCACACTCCTGCTGCAGAGGGAAGATGTGGGAGTGTCCGGAAGAGTTTTCTTGTAGTTTAAGACCTTGGCCATTTAAGACATTATTTTTATTCACAATGCTTTGGTTGAACTGAATGTCACCAACTTCAAAGCAGCCCTTTATTTCTGGCTTTGTCACTCTTGTCTCAGTCAAGGCAAGGAAGCTCTTTGTCTCTGGCTTTGTCTCATTTGCAGTCAAGTCTATAACAGGTGAGCCTGGGACATTAAACCTTGGGTGCAGCTTGAGCTCTGGACAAGCCCATCTTGGATCAGTGAGGTCAATGTAATGCTGGGGGAAAAAAGGGGAAATGTCACCAAAATGAGCGGAATACTTGCAAAATGTGACAGAAAAGAATGACAGATGGGCATATGAAAGAACAGATGTATGATAAACATGTGCCCCTCTTATGTATATAGCCCGTTTTAGTCTCTTCTAAATAAACCCCTGTGCCACCACTGCCTTCAGAAGTCACCTATTTGGTGCATCAACGTTATTCCTAGCCCCCATGTGACTTTGCGTGATTTATGGGCGCGACTTCCACCGCAAACAGAACCGCCATTTGTTTACATGTTAGCAACTCGATAACCGGCTTTAGTTTTACGCTATAAAATATGTGGGAACACCGGCTATCACAGCTTAAATGTGGCAATATTGTTTTACCTCTACCTACAGTTATTGCGGGGTGGGATGGTGGCTTGAAGAAATGGCCGCAATAACCCGCACTAGCATATCTACCTACTTCACTGACTCAGTTGCTTCGGATGCAGATGCAAGTTTTCTTCTGTCGGCTTTTTGTCCACACAATGAAACGAGCACACATAAAGCATTTTGGGTTCTCTCTTCAAGTTTAGAATTTTTAGCCAAATTCTTTTTGTTTCCTCATCTGTAGGTAGGCGATGAAAATTACCGCTTTTGTGTTGGGAGCACGTTCAAAACACGCTTGCTGCAGCCACAAACTAAACTCGGTCTGATTATTAAGAGTACCACCACGAACAACACAACAGTTACCCGAGCTCCGCAAGGGCATCTTGCCACATTTTCCAGTGGCAAGTAGCTCTCGGTTCTAGTTCAGTGGGGCGATTCTCCTAATTGCGGTATGGAGAGCGTCGCTGAATGTCGAAGGAGAACCTTGAGATTCTGGTTGTGATAGACCAAATAAACCCAGATATTTTATTTAGTCTTATCAAAATTTATTGCTGGCCTAGACTCAGATCATGAAAAATAATATTCCCATCACAACACTAGCGGAACAAGTCAGTGTTGGGGGGGGGGGGAATTACTGGGCCCCTAACGAATCACTGGCCCCTTACATGCATCGACTGCTCTACGATGCACGTGGGAGGAGGGGGGGGGGGGGGGGGTAAGTGCCTGCCTGTGTCTTGATTTTTACCCAGGAAGCATTTCAGCTAAACCGTGAGTGAAACAGCCATTGGGGCTGACTAGTATATATACCATTGGGGAAAGTAACGTTAACATTAAATACACCTTTCTGAACAGACCAGGGCGCACTTTCTCCGTCTATAATCAGACATTTAAGCGACTTGAAACCATTCCTCCCTCCCTGGCACCTCCAGACC
>CAEGAF010180276.1:0-72352 GCA_903067075.1 Micropoecilia bifurca | reverse complement strand
CACTTACGGCTAGCCCCGAAAACAATGGCATGACACCTGCCACCGGAAGTGCCAGTATGAGGTGCCGAAGTCAGCCGAAGTCCGTGGCAACAGTGACAGCTCGCCCTGAAGTTCGTGGCACTTGTGGCACCTGTGACACCTGCCACCGGAAGTGCCACGCCGAGGTGCGGTGTCACGATTTGAGTTCGGCCCTGCTGGATTTAAGAATAAAACAGGCATTAATGCTGAAAATATTCTAATGTTACAAAGTCACACAAATCGAACAAATTTAGTGTGACATTCACCATCCAGCACTGAACACACTTAGCTCAACTTAGGGATGTAACCTTAACACTTAAGTCTGCATATCAAAGTACAATTTTCAGGGTAAATCTGACAGGCAGATGTTCATGGCATACTAAGTTGTTGTTGACTCTTCTGAAATTGTCTCCTAATCCAGAGTTTGTGATTAAACATTCTCAGTATTTAATCACAAATACTGGAATACTGGCTCAAAAAAGCCTGTATTCCAACATGTACTCCTTCAAATGGAGATGTAAATACATGTTGGTGTTGCAGTGCAATGGGCCAAACAGTTTAACACATTTTGAGATGTCTGTATTGTTCTGTTCAGTTATAGAAGTATGCCATGAAGAAGTATGTTTGGAGAAAGAATATTAAAACAATAATATTTTTTATATATTATATATATTTTATATATTATTGTTTTAATAATATATCTTTAATTTATCTTATCCATTAAAATATATATTACATGTGTGTTAGAAGCACTGAAAAACTTCGTTTTGGTTGAATTGATGACATAAAAGAAGAATATGCATGAATACATACAATAGATTTTTGTTAAACGGGATCTTACTTTGACATTCCTCCTATCTGAAGATTTATCATTGCACAACTTAATAAAAAAAAAAAAAAACCATGTTCCAAAGTGGTTCATTGTGCATAAAGTATTTTTGTAAATAATATTCAAACTAATGTTAATGTTCACTGATTGCTATATTCAGTCCACTACAATATTAGGTTTGCAGGCTTGATATTTATTTTGCGATCATTAATAAGCGCTCCCTGAACACAGAGGTGGTTGATTAGTTCATTTTAAACTCCTGCTCTGCTAGTTCTTTTGGTAATGGAATCGAACCGCACAGAATTGCACAACACCTTGTTGACACAATAATCACTGAGATTATTATTGTTGTTGGGTCATTAATTTGAAAAAGTTTTGTTGATTTTTTTTGTTATTTAATAAAGTTACGAACATTTTGATAAGGAGTCAGAGGAGGATGTGCTAGTCTCAGCATCCTCTCGGCGTTCAGTTTGTCACCTACTGCTGAGATCGATGTGTTGCTGCTCTAGCAAAGCACGAACAGAAACAATATGAAATTGTAAAAAAGTCATTTATTAACTGAACAAGTCGTGTTTTAGATTGTTCTTGAAAAGCTAATGTGTCAAGGCTGATTAGTACCACTCAAGGCTGCACAATGGATCCACTAATTTTTTTTTTACAGCAGACAGTTGCTCCTCTCTCTTGCAGGTACTGCTTACCCCCGCTAAATCTTTTAGGCGTTCACAGTACCCCCTTACTTTCACACTTGGTTATATTTAATATAAACATCCTACAAATGAAATGCCAAATGGACTTTGGAGGCATTTTGGAACCACATTTTCTTATCTTAAAACACTGTTAATTTTATATAATATTGTACATGTGGTTAAGTTAAAAAACCTAGCATGTTTAAATTTATTTTCCTAACAAAAGCCAGAGATAATACTGTGTCTTCTTTGTCCTATACCTCTCAAGGGAAGAAACTGATGGAAAGTCATGTGCTTATGTAACTGGTGGATTATGAAAAGAGACGTATATATTAGTTTCTTTACTCTTGGATCAGCTGAGTCGTTTTTCTTTGACCCTTGTATAAGATAATGACAGAATGCATTCTGATTCTCTTGATTTGTTCTTAACTGAAAAATATCAAAATGAGATTGATTAATAAATCTCCTTATCAGCCGTTGCAAATAAATCTTGCACTAATAAGTCAAGCTTTAAGCTTTCTCTTGAAGCTCTAACAAGCTGCTTCACATAGAATTGGCAGGTATTGTCATGCCTTGTATTTTATTTTAAATAACAAGTGAGCTACTTGTATTTAAAAGTTTTTGTTTTGTGTTTTGTCCAGATTTCCCACAATGCTGTGTGTTTAAAGAGGAGGAGACTCTCATTAAGTTCAGAAAGGTGGAGGAGGGGAACTCGGCTTTAAATCAAGATGAACCAGAACTTCTCCAGATAAAACTGGAGCAACATGAACCAGAACATCAACAGTTCAAAGAGGAAGAGAAGCGACTCTGCATCAATTCTGCAGACCAAGGAAAAGAGAGAGATGAAGAACAAAAACAAAAACACTCTGCTTTAAGTCAAGATGAATCAGAACATCTCCAGATAAAACAGGAGCAACGTGAACCAGAACATCAACAGTTTAAAGAGGAAGAGAAGCGACTCTGCATCAATTCTGAAGACCAAGGAAAAGAGAGAGATGAAGAACAAAAACAAAGGTGTCATAAAACCAAATGGCAGAAAGATGCAACTGACAGTTCAAACCAAAAGACACACAAGAAAGCTCACTCAGAACAAAAGCTATGTTCTAAAATTTGTGGTAAAGTCTTTTCTCGAAAAAATTCTGTGTCTAATCACATGAAAATTAACACAGGCAAGATGGCTTTCACATGTTTAACCTGTGGAAAGAGTTTTGGGTCAAAATCTCAGTTACTCTGTCACACAAAAATTCACACAAATAAGAAGCCTTTCTCCTGTGTTACCAGTGGACAAGGTTTCATGTCTAAATCTCAGTTACTTAGTAACCTAAGCAGAATTCACATAGGTGAGAAATCTTTCTCATGTGGGACATGTGGAAAAAGTTTTTTTTATAAAAGCCGTTTAACTAATCATATGAGAATTCACACAGGTGAGAGGCCTTTCTTATGTGGGACATGTGGGAAAAGTTTTGTTCAGAGAAGCAATTTAACTAATCATATGAGAATTCACACAGGTGAGTATTCTTTCTCATGTGGGACATGTGGAAAAAGTTTTCTTCATAAATGCCGTTTAACTAATCATATGAGAATTCACTCAGGTGAGAGGCCTTTCTTATGTGGGACATGTGGGAAAGGTTTTACCCTAAAAGGCAAGTTAACTGTCCATATGAAAATTCACACAAATGAGAAGTCTTTCTTATGTGGGACATGTGGGAAAAGTTTTGTTCAGAGGAGCAGTTTAACTAATCATATGAGAATTCACACAGGGGAGAGGCCTTTCTTATGTGGCACATGTGGGAAAGGTTTTACCCAAAAACGCAGCTTAACTGTTCATAAGAGAATTCACACAGGTGAGAGGCCTTTCTTATGTGGGACATGTGGGAAAGGTTTTCTTCATAAAAGCCGTTTAACTAATCATATGAGAATTCACACAGGTGAGAAGTCTTTCTCATGTGGGACATGTGGAAAAAGATTTCTTCATAAAAGCAGTGTAACTAATCATATGAGAATTCACTCAGGTGAGAGGCCTTTCTTATGTGGGACATGTGGGAAAGGTTTTACCCTAAAGGGCAAGTTAACTGTTCATATGAAAATTCACACAAATGAGAAGTCTTTTTTATGTGGGACATGTGGGAAAGGTTTTCTTTATAAAAACAGTTTAAGCAATCATATGAGAATTCACTCAGGTGAGAGGCCTTTCTTATGTGTGATATGTGGGAAAGATTTTACCCTAAAAGGCAATTTAACTGCTCATGTGAGAATTCACACAGGTGAGAAGTCTTTCTCATGTGGGGCATGTGGGAAATGTTTTGTTCAGAGGAGCAGTTTAACTACTCATATGAGAATTCACACAGGTGAGAGGCCTTTCTCATGTGGGACATGTGGGAAAGGTTTTACCCAAAAACGCAGCTTAACTGTTCATATGAGAATTCACACAGGTGAGAAGTCTTTCTTATGTGGGACATGTGGGAAAGGTTTTCTTTATAAAAACAGTTTAACTAATCATATGAGAATTCACACAGGTGAGAGGCCTTTCTTATGTGGGACCTGTGGGAAAGGTTTTACCCTAAAAGGCAATTTAACTGCTCATGTGAGAATTCACACAGGCGAGAAGTCTTTCATATGTGGGAAGTCTTTCTTAGAAACTTGTTTGGCAGCGGAGTAATTACACATTTTTAAATGTAGCAGAGAAGTAAAGCATTTCAAATACGTTTTGCTAAAATAGCAGCTGGGGGAAAAAATCATTTTGTGACAATGTTGTCTTTCCATTAAAGACGTTTTAAGTGAGCTACTTGAGTGTCTTTAAAAATATATTTACATTATGCTTTTTTTAAACTTGCTTTCTTTTCCAAGTGTAGTGAAATATTAATTTAATTTTGTACAAGAGGAATAGGTTGAATGCCGTCAGCTTTCAGACTTGTAGAGCTGTTGTAGCCATTTTGTGTTGTAGTTGGAATATTTTAAACTTTAAAGTGTGAAACCTTGTGCTTTGACTCACTTAGAATAATAGAATAATAGCTTTTTACTTATTGGGGTCACTCTCAATTCCTGAGGTTCTTCAAAATTCAATTATACTCTTTGAATAAATGTGCATTCTCTTGTCAATTTTTTTTTCCTTTTGAAGATGAAAATGTCCGTAACTATGTTTATCCTTTTTTTCTACTTATGCTTCGCTCTGATAAATGGTTTTGCTTAGCAGATGTATGTTAGATGTTAATTTACGTTGTGTTGTGAATAATTGAGCATATTTTTTAAAATTAAAATATTGATTCAAAATACGTAATTTTTTCATTTTCTTTCAGAGTTCCTGATTCAGGAGAAAAAATATTGCTGACTACTTGATGGCAACAGCACAGACATAAAGTTCACTAAATCCTAATGAACCTTTTGTTTAAGGTTTCTATTTTATTTTCAATATTATAAAATCTATTATGATATGGATTAAATTTTAAATTCAAAAGAGACAAGAAAATAACAGTTTGTTATTCTTACATAATAAAGATTATTTACTAAAATGTTAGTCTTCTTTTTCAGTTTAGTCGTAGAGTTGACCTACTTAAAGGTGAATACGGCTATCTGTTACCTGAGTCTTCTTTTTAATCTTTATAAATGAGTTTCTCCCTACAAACGGTTTTTGAGTGATGAGTTTCTGTTGAATGATAATGATTCACCTCCATCAGCAACAACCACACATCATGTCTCCACCTGCAGGCCTGACAGAGAAACGTCTTCATGCTGCCACCTGCTGACAAGGACATGACACTACAGCTACATTGTTTCAGCTAAAACTGAATATTTTACATTCTGGTTTGTGGCTCATTTTGTGTCTTCTCTGAAATATCTAAGACCAGGGTAGAGAGACGTGTCTCTGAAGCGATGGTGGTTTCTGTCTCTCAACACCTTTACACTTTTTAACTATAAACTGAACCCAAACCTAAACATACAACTTGATGTGCCCATATAATAACTTTAAGCGCTGCTGTACCAACTTAAAAGGTCTAGTAATACTCAATAAGTTAGAATATATGTTCTTTTGTCAATTTAAAAGCACCTTTTGATAACTAACATTAATAAAGTAGTGGGGCTTTTTTCCTATAAGCCCATATTTCTGGAATAAAATGTTATTTAACCATTAATGTTTAACAGTATTCAGGAAAACATCATAAAAAGCTTGAAATCATCAGTCTGTGTGTAATTATTCTATATATTGAGTCACTGAAATAAATTTAAAGAATTTAAATGAAGAAATGGACTGCCACTCTTAATTACCATGCAGTGGTCAGTGATTTTCACTCTTTATTACAAGAAAAGCAAAAAAAACGTGTTCAGTGTTTTTCTGTCTCATCTGTTCTAACTAGTTTCATAACTACAAGAAGAAGATATTTGTTTACTGAAAGGAAATGGAAAGGGAAACTGGCATATTAATAAGTATGGTTATGGTTAATCTTTTAAGGAAGCTTGAATCATAAAATATAATTCTAGCACTGAATTAAATGGTTCCCCCCTCATAACTTTGACAAATAATGAGCAAATGTTTTCAAACTTATAGGATTTGTTGTTGATGGAGAGAGGAATAAACACAGTTAAAGACTTGTGGGTAAATTAATTTGTTCCAATGAATTGGAGGGGGAACAGATTATTTCAAGCAACTGAAATAGATCAAATATGTTGTTCCCCTCTCATAACTTTGGCAAATAAGAAGCAAATGTTACCAAAAACACATGATTTGTTGTTGCTTTTGAAAAGAACAAACACTTGCTGGTAAATTAATTTATTCCCATGTTATAGAGGGGGAACAGATTATTTCAGGCAGCTAAAATATATGATTCCATTCTAATAACTAGACTATAAGGAGCAAATGTTACGAAAATCACAGAATTTGTTGTTGGTGATGAGATGAATAAGCACAGTTGCAGAGTTTGTGAAAAAAGAATTAATGTCTTATGACTTTTATCCAGTAATCTGTCATGTATTTTACACTACAAGGGGATTTTCCAGAAAGTCTCAACTTTTCAGGAAGTTTAATCTTCATTCCCTGCTATCAGCCAGTTTCCCTCCTCTTATATTAGAAATGAAAAATAATAAACACACACAATGTGTTGGAAAACTGTGCTTGCATGGTGACTTTTTTTGTCAGGCTTGAGTGACAAAAGCAGGAACAAGAACAACACAAAACGGTGTGAGAAGACCTCCACACAAGGTCTCGTTTATTCATTTATTTTACAATTTTGTTAGCAGCCAACTAAACTGAAAGTTACCACCACGACATGATTATATGAGTTGTTTTACCGTGAAAACAATTAAAGGATAACATTACAGCTTATGGACAAGTTTTGAACCTTTGTCGGAACTTTCCCCATTAAATTCAGCTTCTAATAACTTAACTCCTTGTTCCTAATTCTTGATATTATCATGATTTTTAGTGGTTGTGGATTAAATATTTATCTGAGCTGAACCAAACAGATTAGAATAAATATATGGGGTTCCAACGACACATAGCAACGACACATCTAAACATATGACTTCTACTTATTTTTGATACAAATGGAACCCCATATAAATACTCTCGGTGAAGTGGTGGATGATGAATAATCAGTTATGGCACGGTGTTATGAGAAAAAACACATAACCTCTCAGAGAACACGCCCTTTCATTAAGGACAGGTGCGTCCAGCTCTGCATGGTGACGTGCAGGGTAAGGATGGGGGTTTTCCATTAGAGGCATTAGAGCCGCACGCTTCAAGCCACGAGGATCAGTCTGAGGTGCTGATGCTGCTGCTGCTGCTGTTGCTGGGTCTGCAGCAGCCGCATCCCGCTTCTCCCCGCGCTCAACGTGCTCGGAAACATCTGTAGAAAACCTCTTTGCGTCACAGTGAAGGAGGCGCGACTCTGACACTCTTTGTGTGCGTGAGGGGGGGGCAGCCCCACGTTTGGACCCCCCCCCCCCCCGCCCCTCCGCGACGAGCATATACCAAAAGCAAGAGACGGCACGTGGGGTGGGTGGTCTCCGACCCGCCCGTCTTCACGTGGCTCCGGCGAGAGGCGCTCCGACCGAGCCAAGCCTCCACAGCGTCAGTGCGTTGCGGCAGCAGCAGCAGCAGCAGCAGCAGGAGACGACATCCCAAAACATGGCTGTGGAGCTGGAGCCCACTGAGTAAGTGCACGCCTGATCCTCAATGCATGAACAATTAGAGCAATTGATATCACGAGAGAAAATGTCATAATACGTTTTTTGTATTTCGTGGGTTAACTTGAAGTAATGTTTAAAGCCAGTTAGAAAAGGAGAACGAACGAGCTGTTGATATTTTCTTTTCATGCTGCATAGTTCTTTCTGTTTGCGTAAACAACAACAGTGAAGGAGAAATTGACGTTTTTGCTCACATGTTTGCACAAAGCCGTTAGATCTTTAAGTCTCGCAGATATTGGAAGAGAATTGGTTATTTTGTCAACCTGCATCTATGAACCACATGTGCCTGTTGATCTTATAATTGCTCCCCATCATGTAGATTTTTCCCCCTTCTGTGTTGCGCTTGGTAATTTCTATGTATGATGGCAATACTGTGCATTGCTTTTATTTTCTTACAGAGGATATATTATGTGTATTCACGAAATGTTTTAGAGGTGTAATAGTTGATGTTAGACTATGAAAGTCTTCACCTTGAAGACTTTGCCTTGAACATTTTCCCACATTTTGCCATGTCAGATGCACAAACTTCAGTACATTGTATTGGGTTTTATGCCATGGGGCAACACAAAGTAGAAAATAAGTGTGAGGACGAAGGAAAATTATACATTATTTTTAAGTTTTTATGTTTTTACTCTTAGGAAATATAAAAAGTTTGACATATGTCTATGCAACACTTTTGCTGAGTTTTTTGGGTTATGTCTACCAGCTTTGCTTGAGCATGGAGATTGAAACCTTTTTTTCATTCTTTGTAGACCAGCTTAAACTCAGTATGATTGGATAGAAAGTATCCACAAACCTTCAAGTACAAGTCTTGCCACAGACTTGTACTTGGCTTGTACAGACTTATCCTAATTAAATTATTAATTAGGATAAGGTCTGGACTTTGACTAGGCCATTCTAACATCTCAGTCTGCTTTGCTATAAACTATTTCCTGTATCGCTGGTTGAATGTTTAGTGTTGTTTTCCTGCTGAAATTTCCAGTGTTTAGCATATGGCAGAAAAACATTTCCACAAGATGATCTCGCTACAGTCATGATTAACTGTGGGCTTGTGTATTGAATTTTTGGCGCAATGTTATTATTATTATTTTATTTATTATTATCACAGTCTTTCAGCTTTGCTCTCTTCTGACCTTTTCTGTGCCTTTAGTTTGGCTCATTACAACATGCAAACACCTTTATTTCAGGAACGGCTCATTATACAGACCAGATTTGTGTTTGGCATGGACTGAGTCGATATGGAGCACACGCCACACTTTATGGTTCATACAAAAGACATGAAAACAATATATCCATTTCCTTCACTATTGTGTTCTTCTTTGTGTTTACCTATCACAAAACCTCCAAAAATATGCACTTAATATAAGAAAATACTAAAAAGGTGAGACAGGTATTTATACTTACTGCCTGCAGGTGTATGTTTCTGGGCAAAAGTGATGAAGTAGATTCTTGAACAGCAGATGGTGTTAAATAGGACACAAAATCCACATGTTTGGAAAAGAGTCACTTGTATCAAATGAATTTCAAATATGATGATAGTCTGTGGTGTTGTGTAAAAAAAAAAATCAATAAAAGAAAGTGTTTAAAGTGCTTAGAGATTCGTCTTTTCTTTATGTCTGCAGTGTGATCCGTCTGATCATGCAGTACCTCAAGGAGAATAACCTGTACCGCACGCTGATGACCTTACAGGAGGAAACCACAGTTTCTCTCAACACTGTGCAAAGCATCGAGAGCTTTATAGAGGATATAAACAGGGGCCACTGGGACTCTGTTCTGCTGGCCATTGAATCTCTCAAGTTGCCTGACAACACACTGATTGACCTCTATGAACAGGTGAGTTGTAGTTTGCTCATCAGATAACCTGAGTGTATTGCAATGCCTTGAAAAATACTCATGTGTCTTGAACATTTCCCCACTTTTTAGCCTCATTTTAGCCACAAGCGTCAATGTACAGTGTTCTCTAATTGGATTTCATGCGACATACCGACACCAAGTAGTGCATAATTATGAATTAGGAGAAAAATGCATGACTTTAAACATTTATCACCAAACAAAAACCTGAAAAGAACGTAAAATAATTGGTTTTCATTACCCTTCATTTTGATGCTCATAATTAAAATCCAATCTAGCCAGTTTCAGTGTGTAATTTACTCTTTGTATAGTTGCAACTGTTCAATTTGACCTCAGAGGTTTTGATAGGAAACATGGCTAGGTGTTCAATGAAATTGTGGGGAAGTTCAGAACAGTGTTAAGTTATATGTATATATATATATATATATATATATATATATAAACCTTCTAAAGTTTGAAGATGCTAGAGAGAAATGTTTACTCCATCATAGAATGAAACAACATGACTCCAAACAAAACATGACTGACCACCTAAACTGTAAAGCCAGGTGAGAAAAGCATAAAAATTCAGTCTCTTGTAAAGCATGTCAAGACATTTCCCTAAACACTCGACACTGTAATTGTTTTGTAACGTGGCTCTACAAAGCATCGACTAAGAGCTTTACCTGTAAAAAAAATTTCATTCCACCTTACATTCATGCACTACTTTGTGTTGGTATTCAACATAAAATACAAAAAAAAAAAGTTTGTGATTGTAATGTGACACGACATGAAAACCTTCATGGGGCAGTAATTCTTTTTCAAGAGACAGAAAAAAGCGTCTCCGATTACCACCAATATTCTCAACAGGTCGTAATGGAGCTCATTGAAATGAGGGAAGTGGGTGCTGCCCGTTCGCTCCTCAGACAAACTGACCCAATGATCCTGCTGAATCAGACCGAGCCGGAGAGGTACGCCCATCTGGAGAAACTGCTGACTTGTCCTTACTTTGACCCTCGAGAGGTTAGAAAATAAATATAGTGTTCTACCTTCAAGCAAAAACAATTTGCATGAGGGTGTGACGTCCAAGCTGAAACCCCCTTTCTCTTGTCATTGCAGGCATACCCAAAGGGCAGCAGTAAGGAGAAGCAGCGCAGAGCCATAGCTGAGGCTTTAGCGAGAGAGGTCAGTGTGGTGCCGCCTTCTCGCCTCATTGGACTCCTGGAACAAGTCAGCGTGAGTTCAGAGATCAATATTCTTCTCAGTACTCACTCTAATTACATGCCAGGGGAATGTGTGTTATTGATCTGGGCTTTCCCTCGCTTTTGTCCTTTTTTAAAATTTTGTCCTACTGTTATAGGACTTGTTGTGTGTGCCTCTACGCTTGCTATTAAAGACCTCTGTCATCTTCTACCTTGGATGTCATCTAGGCTCAAATGTTTAGAGAGATGACTTTTTGGACTCCAGCTGGGGCTACATAGGGACAAATAATAGAAAGCGGTTACTCTCCGGGTTTATCCACAAGAGGGTTTTCTATTGGAGGATAAGAGAACACGGTCTCTAGGAAGCCGCGCAGTAAAGGTCTCTTTTTGGAAATGTTTGCAGAGAAAATCTCTCAAGAACTTTTGTAGTTAGACAAACCGATAAGGTCCACAAACACAAGACAAAAGATGTACAAATAATTTCACTTGGCACAGCTGATGAGAGCTTTTCCTTGTGAAAAAGGGGTTCTTTGTCTTTGGATCAGAACTTTTAATTAAACTTGTCCAAGGAAGGAGATATTTTCATGCACAAAACCTAATTCAAAGTACTTCAAAATACTTTAAAAAATGAAGACTATTGTAATTTAATCAATATTCTGAAAATATAATACAATAGTTGTACAAAAGAGATAGCAATTGTGCCTTATATAACAAAATTAAATGAGCTACAATGTAATAATGGCTCATTAAAACTGTCTAAATTTCTCAGCTAAAAAGAAAAAGGAATCACAGACATAACAGTAGATCTGTTATGCAGGCTTAAGAGAAGCTCAAGGTTTAGCTCTGAATGATATGGCATTCTTCTTTTTTTTGGTAGCATTGGAGATGTGAAATCTGTCTGTCCTGAGGAGAAAATAAAAAAAGGTGAAAAATGTCAAATTGCACTGGAAATTACTTGCTTTCATTGATTTCTGTCTTTTTGGTACTGAATTGAAGGACTGGGTCCTGAATGTAAAGTGTTATTCTGGGAGATGCTCGACTGTAATTGCATCTGAATGGACCCAGATGTATGCAACAGTGTCTTTTCTTCTTTAGCTGAAGTAGACTATATTATGTGAACAACATTGGCCTGAACATTGGCCAATAATTCATATGAATAAGTGCTACCAATTCAAATTGAATGATAATTTTTTTCTCATGTGTAGTGATGTGAACTGCAAAGGACTGAGCACACAGCCATGAGGGATTCCAGTGCCCTATATGGTATTACAGCTTTAAGTTTGTGTTGTTTTCCCTGTTGCAGTATATAAAGCGACAGATAAATCCAGGTTATCTTTCCCCTGAAATGACGATCGACACATCGACAAACAAGGAGCAGCATGTGGAGAAAGAAAGCTTTCCATCTCAGCTGCACCGCCACATAAAGGTAAATCAACAAAAATCAGCACATTTCTGTATTGGTCCATAGGAAACCGCTCTGACAATAAATGTATGAAGTTGTGCTTTCTGGTCAATTTGTGGTCAATGTGAGCTTGTTTTATAAGTGAATTCATCCACTGGACATTCTGACACAAATCTAATTGCCTTTTTTTTTGCCTCAGGACAACTCTTCTAGTCAGTTTTGTGTTCTCAGTGCTACTGTAGCTCCTAGGAGCTGCAGGCACCATTCATTATTGCTTTCCAGTGACAAAAGTGATAAGAATGGTCAGCCCACACTGCTGCAGAGCACTGGAGACATTTTTTTCTCCCTGAGGATGACTGATATTAAATTCTGTTTTTGTCCAGTGTTTATATACACTCCAAACTGTTGTTGTAGAAGAGGCATCTTATGTAATTTTTATGTGTGATTTAAATATGCAGTTTGGACGACGTTCACACGTGGAATGCGCCCGGTTCTCACCTAATGGGAAGTATTTAATCACCGGATCAGTGGATGGGTTTATTGTGTTCTGGAACTTCAACAGTGGAAAAATTTGTAAGGTAAATGTTTTTTCACACTTTTAGACATATTCAGTTTTAATTTAGTTACATGAATAGTAATAAATTTGGCTTGCATTTGTTTGAATAATGTTTACACATTACCCAACTTAATACAATAAGAATAAAAAAAAAATCAAGCTTATAATTTCAAACCCATTCTTGTGATGCTTTAGTTTTGTGTTTTTAATGTTCCTTTATTATTTATGGGTTTGTGTATTTATGTATAAATGGTGTCCTGCAGGATCTTAAGTATCAGGCCCAAGAAAGCTTCATGATGATGGACGATGCTGTGCTTTGCATGTGCTTCAGTCAAGATGTAGATCTACTGGCCACAGGAGCTCAGAATGGCAAAATTAAGGTTAGTTTGGTCAAACACTGATGTCTTCTTGTTTGAGTCTCAGATTTTAGTATGTTTATTTGAATAGGAAATGTGTGTGTTTCTAAACCATTGAAATATGTCATTGTGTATTGATGAGAAAGGTGTGGAAGATCCAGAGTGGCCTGTGTGTGCGAAGGTTCGAGCACGCTCACAGCAAAGGCGTGACTTGTCTGAGCTTTTCAAAGGACAGCGACCACATCCTCAGTGCCTCATTTGACCAAACCATAAGGTGGGATTTCACAGCGTCCACAGTGCGCTCAAAGCCCTACCACATATCTATATTGACTTGACAAGTTAAACAGTTTAATTAAAATCTATGGATGAATATGTAGAAAGAATTACATGCCATTGCTATGTATGGTGGAGTATCCATGTTGTTGTGGGTTATTTGTCTTAAAAGACCCTGGGGACATTTTTAGAGTATATTTCATCATGGAATTGTTCAAATACAAAAAGAAAACACCTGGTGGAAACCATACAGCCAAATCACCACATAAAGGGTTCAAAGGCCCCAAAATTAATCTTCTGTCATGGTCATCTTTGTCCTACATCCTATAAAACACTTGCCAGTTGGTGAATTTAAAAGAGGATTAAGAAGAAATCAGGACTGAATGATTTGGTCAGATGATCAAGATCCATCTCTCCCAGTAAACTCTAACGCTGAGAAAAGAATAGGAGCTACTCCATTGGTAAAAAGAGGTTTTTATCAAGTAATAACTGAAAGGGTCACACTAATTGTTTGACAAATAATTTTCTAAAAAACCATTTCAGGATAATTTCCCTGCTGAATTAAATTTTTTTATTCTTTTTTTACCACTGCATAAAAATTTTCATTTAGTTTGAGATGTTTTAGACATCTTTTTATGTTGTGTTTGTATACACATGTTGCAGGCTTGTGCGTTATATACATTACACTTAAAGTATAACATCTAATGGCAGAAAAATATGACTAAATTTGAAAATGAATTATGGTAAATGTAGATGTATAAAAAAAAGATACAACTGAAATGGAGCAGATAAGCATTGTTCCTTGGAATTATCTGGTTTCTGTGATTAAAAATCAGTCATTACAACAGCCAGCCGTAATTCTGAAATTGACTTCCTAAAGTAACCAAACACAAGGTAGGAGCTTTGTTCAGTTTCTGTAGTCTTGTGCAGAAGAAGGTTTGTCTGCAGTGGGAGGAAAGCGAGAGATCTTATTGACCTGAAAGATGATTCATAAAGGTTTGGAAGATGCACATACAGGCATCGGCTCATGAAGGACGGCAGGAAAATGGTGGCTTCTTTTTATTTTTTTTAACGCAGTGTTTACTTTTACACTGTAAATTCATAAGAAACACAAGAGTGGGTGGGCAACAAGTTAGGAAAAAAATAAAGCATGAAAAATATTCAAGATGTTGGTGATCTTCAGTTGTGGTACTGCGGTTTAATGTATGACTCTTTTCCGAAGTAACAGGCTGGGTGCATATTAATAACATGAATGTTTGCATTTCACACTTCTGCAAATATGAATCCAAACTAAAGTAACTATGCATCTTACACAGAAAACAACTTTCCAAGTACAGAATCAGCATCTGTAATCAAATCTGCAAAGTTGCGGCATCTTCAAAGTATTCTGCTTGCTCCAGACTTCTCCTCTGCACACAAACACTGACTCTCCTTTCATTTTGAGGGGTTGAATGTTATTTCTGATTCCTGGGTGGGGGTGTGGGCTGAGCCTCGAGTTGGAGGCACATGTGCTGTGTGGGTGCAGCTGAGGTACCATGCGCTCAGGCACAAAGCTGCAACGTGTCTCTGCACCTCACCGATCCTCAAGTCGAGAAAATTCCTCACAAGGAAGCGAGTCTTCCTTTCCAGGAGACGAAGTGAATCAGTAAGCGTGAGGTGTTTTGTCGTGGTTTAGCTCATCTGCACCCATTCACTCAGGAGGAGCTAAAAATAACTCAGTGGCTACACGTTTTGTCTGCTTTCAAGAATAATACGCTCCTCCAGTTAAACAGAGGGTTTAAAAGTAGTCATCGCTTTTCCTTCATGTCATTCGCTTTTCAACATCATTTTCAGAATCCATGAGCTGAGGTCAGGCAAGACGCTGAGGGAGTTGAAAGGACATTCGTCGTTTGTAAACGACGCGTGTTTTGCTCAGGACGGCTTTCACATCATCAGCGCCTCAGCCGATGGCACTGTTAAGGTAACATTTACATAAACAGTCCGGGTCCACATTAGATATTCAATGTAATTTATGGTTCCTGTCAAAAGTTATACAATCATTCGGGGCATAGATCTAATATTTTTGGAGCTTTTAAGGATGATTTGGTACAGAAAGTAATGATTGTACATCACACAACTTCAGAAACTTTGAAACCCAAGAGTTGGATGCACAAGTCAGAATTTGTTGTAGATATTTATGAATACATCCTTAAATATGCTTATAAAACCTTATTGATATTTGGTCTGGACTGTTTACACATTGTTCACACATTTATTTAGATTCCTGGTAAAATTCTGCTTGGCAGAGTTGGCATAGTCCACAGATTTCCCCAGGTCATTTTGAATAAAGGTTTTCTGGACAGATTAGGTAAACATGGATGTATCTTAACCACAGCAATGAATATTTAAGCTGAATAAACTTAAACCTTTATGCAACCATGCAGCATAAAGTTGTTAGCAGGTGATGGGATTTGTTTCCCTGCCAACCCTGCAGTGATGAAGTAACTAAGAACTTCCAAATTCTTCAGCATCCCATCAAATTAAAAGTTGAAACTTTTAATTAACTCTGTTCCAACTGGGCAACTATGTCAAACACTTGATTGGAATAAAATGGTTCTGGAATGGGTAAAGCTGGATAATTAAGATGTTGAAATGACTCCAATCTCAACCCCACTGAATAGCTGTAAGAAAACTAACTTGACTTAAATGTACCATTCCTAAAAACAAAAGTGGTTAAATATTCAGGCAGAATTATGACCAAACTTTGTTGATGGATACAGAAAGTGTGTGGCTTCTCTGCAACTTGCTAAGGGACATTTTATGTGTGTGTGTGTGTATCTGAGTCTGTATGCACAATTATGGCCCCTGTTTGTATTAGAGAAAACCAACGAGTAATTCAAACTTGCACCCAGTTCTTGTTTTAAAAATTTCACTCAAGTGTGTTTGGTTCAAATGTGTTTATGCCAAAAGCGAGTTCCTGTAAACTTCCGACTAGAAATGTTAAACTGCAAAATATTTCTTCCCAGATTTGGAGCACAAAATCCTGCGAATGCATTCACACGTTCAAATCCCAGTCAATGACGTCAGAAGTCCCGGTCAACAATGTGATTCCTCTTCCCCAAAAGCCTGAGGAGTTTGTGGTGTGTAACCACTCCAGCACCGTGGTCATCATGAACATGCGCGGCCAGGTGAGAGCATCGTTTGACTTGGTCTGAAACAGTCTGATTTTTACGCTTCTTCATGGAAATTATTAGTGATTTTCTTTTTTTTCTTGTTTTGTTTTTAAACTAATCGGCTCTGAAAGCAATAACTAAATCTTACCTTTTTTTGTTTTCTGTTTTACAAAGACTCTAATGACATATTCTGCTAATTGCTTAGTGTTAGCATAAATAAGTGAACATACAGCAGATAATTTTTCGTATTCTGTATTTCGACGTTTAGACAAAACACTGATTCTCATAATATGCAAAAACTTGTGATAATCATTTATGTGGCAACATGTCTCAATGTGCAAATCAAGCTGAATAGGGCAACTCCCAGCAAGTGTTTTTTCTGAAAAGATGTAGAAAACATTGCCTTCTATTTAAACCACATGAAAGACATCAAGATGTCTTACTCAATGAGTACAAGTAGTTATGAGGAAACTGTGTCTGCTAAATTGCTGGGGCGATTGCCAATATTACGTGTAGAGACAGTTTTTTTTTTATGGCTGGGCTCCATTGAATTTTGAGAGTTTAATAATTGTTATCTGGTCATGATGCCTTCCTTGTGACAGAAAGTGCCTAATTAACTAAACTACAGCTTAAAATCGATGCAAGGAACACAGATAAGTAGACAACTGTAGAGCTCTAGCATCTCATATTTTCTGGGTTTCAACAAATACTTTATAATATCAGCATCGATAGTACTTAATGTTCAAGACCTTTTCCCAAGAGTTCTCAGTGCAAAGATGGGTGAAAGTTTGAAAAGGGAAGTAAAATAAAAGTTTACTGTCTAAACTATTAAAGTATTGAAACTTTCAACAAAGTTGTGTACTAAAAACTTAATGGGAAAAATAATAAAAATAGTTATTGAAGATATATTTGTCCAACCTCCCAGGTGTCTGCTGGATCTTCTTTTGACACATTTAGGTTTTTAATTACTTCTACAGAGAAAGCAGAAAAACAAACAAACTTCAATAAGTTTGAACTTTTTAGTGAACCTGTTCTAAACAGGAAAGTATGATTCTATTCTGTAATTCTAGGGGGGAAAAAGTGTTTATCCCCTAATGTGACAGACGAGTTAACATTTAAAAAAATGTATAGCATTTCACTCATTTCTACCAATGTATAGCGTGGTTGTTATGGAAAAGTTCATTTCCTTCCTTCTTCCTCCTCAGACAGTGAAGACTTTCTGTTCAGAGCAGCCAGAGAGAGCAGGCTTCGTGTGCTGCGCCGTGTCGCCCCACGGGGAGTGGATCTACTGTGTGGGGGAGGACAGCGTGCTGTACTGTTTTAACTACACCACCGGGAGGCTGGAGAAAACGCTGACAGTAAGCCCCTCTGCTCACACCCAATTATTATCTTTGAGAAAAACCGTTAGTGGGCCTCGACTCCCTATTTTGCTGCTCTATTGTCGTGCTAACGTCTTTCAGCAAGTGCGGTTAGGGAAGCTGGATGTCTGTAGGAGGTAGTGGGGGAGGGGGATGAGAATGTGTATTGATCTGCATTCCTCTTCACCCACAGGTTCACGACAAAGACGTAATTGGCATCGCTCACCACCCACATGAGAACCTGATTGCCACATACAGCGAGGATGGCCTGTTAAGGCTGTGGAAACCTTAAGCTGTCACCTGCATCCTGCTGTGGAGGAGCTAGGCAGTTTGTTTGCAAAGTTCCAAAGCATTCAGATCAACTCAAAGGGATAGTTCAGAATTTTTTTTTATGTGAATTTCTTTAAAAATTCTACACCAATATCTCATCTGCAGTTCAACATCTTCACACAGTATGCATAATTTATTGTAAGTCTAGATTCATCCTAAAGGATGAAGCTAGCGGTAATTAAAGCGGACTTTGTCCTTCTATTGTGTTTACTGGATGCTCACTTGATCTTCAAAATCAGAGGATAGAAAATAGAATTGGAAAAGCAGCGCTTGAGTACAAACAGAAGATCTCACTTTAACATGAACTGTAGGTGTGTCTGGTGCACACTTAGTTAAACTCTTGAAGTTACTCATAGTGGGTAGTGTAGCCAGAAATGTTACTCAAGTAAGTGTAGAATTGCTTCATGATAATATTACTCAAGTAAAAGTAAAAAGGACAGTGTAGTTAAATTATTCCCCGCCCAAAAGAATCACTCAAGTAATCGTAACCGGGTAGATGTAACTATAGCAACTATCATCTCTGCTTTTAAGAAAGCCTCACTTGAAAAATCCTGAACCATCCTATTAAGAGTAATATGGTGTTTGTTTTAAACTTTTTTTATATTGATACAAGTCTTATTAAAGAGAATTTTACATTTTTGAAGCAAGACGTTCAGGATATAGAATTAAAGAATCAACCATGTATTTCTTATTTGCCTTAATATTTAAGGTCAAGCCAGGTTTTTTAACTGTTTTAGTTATTAATATTTAAAAAAAAAGATTAAACCTACCATTTGACAGCTGCGTGAACTTTGTTCACTCTGCCTAGGACCTCCATGAGGCTCCCTGTGAGTCCAACTTCACTAGTGCCACTTGAATCCAACACTCTCATCTCTTCTGTCTCTAACAGACATGAAAATGCATGATGGTGAACTGTTGTGAGATTATTTACAATAGAAACTGCCTAATGTTTGGGCATAAACAATATCAGGTATTTGATGCTTTCCTGGCTTTGGTTTGTAAAGATGCTTCCCCTCCCACCCTAATCTGCTCTGTGATTTTTTTCCTGCATGCTACCTCAGTTCACTGCCTTGCAGTGGATCTATAATAATTCAGAGATATGCATGCTTAAAAACGGCGGAACTCACCCAAGTTCCAGTCCGTATCTTGTCTGCAATTGCAGCATCATTTTGTTGTATGTTCCTGTGCATGCATACATGTACATGCCCGCAGGTAACAGACTGTCCACTATTTATTATGTGTGATATTATTTGTTACTGTAGTGTGAAGTCATTGCACTCTATTTTTTGTATATTTGCTATGTTGTGAATATCATACAGTCTGACGCAGGAAGAAGAAAAGAAGTATAAATAAATTAACACACTCAAAATTGCTGCATTTAAAGTCCATTTTTGTAAACTCAAATCAGTGTCAAGTTTGTTCTGTAATTAGAGGTCAGCTGCTTTTTCAACAAAATGAGCAGAATTTGGAAAAGAGCCCAAATCCACAGAGGGGATCAACTAATTGATTCAGTTTGTGTGACAAAAAACATGTAGCTGGTAATATGGGGTGCTAAGATACAGTTACGGTAATTAAAATAACTGGCGATATAATCACATTATTTACTTCACTACACGTTACGATTTACAAAATGGTTGTGCAATCACAACAGTGAATCCCACTGGCTGTGGTTTAAAACGTTTTAGTTGACAGGCTATTATCGATACAAACAGCTTGCCATACAGAAGAATCAGGGCGTGAGATTTAACACAGCCTTTAAACACACACACACCATAAATAGTTGATTCACAAAGATGTGCTCACATTAATCTCACTGTATGCTGAGGTGGGGGAAAATATATGATCATAGAAGGGCATTTTTTTGAGCAAAACATTGTAAAACGTGAGGGTGTAAAAACACCCACATCCCCCAAGGAACCACTGCTCTCAGAGCCGGCCAGAGGAACAAGCAAACAAAGCCACTTCTTTAGGCCTCCGTGTCAGCAGGGGGAGCCAACGCGCACTTGAAGCCTCACACTGAATATACTTTTTATTGAACTACCTTGGATTTAAATTAAAATTGCCAACAAATGCTTATTTCTATCAAAAACCTTTATGTGTTTTTGGGTAACATTTGTTAGCGAGAACAAGAAGTGGGCTGGTTTCCAGCATCAAGCTGCTACAAAGTTTCTTCAAATCCCTGAAAGTTCCCCGTCATTCATTTTCTAGCTTGTCCTTTTAATGAGATGGCTGTAGACTAAACAGTGCACCTCCCCACCTGTTGCAAGCTTGATGAAAGGAGCCCATCACACTTTTCCTCAACAAAGAAGAAAGATTTCTTGATGGTCAAAATGTGTTGTGGCAACCCGAGGAGCAGAATCCATCACTCTTGTCCAAGAAAACTCATGTGGTAATAAATGTACAGCAATATTTTAGTAGCAAAAAGTTGCTTTTATATTTCAACTAAAATTAATTTGATGTTATACATTTTAAAGTTTGTGTTAATATCCCGATACTTTGAAATTCAAACTCAAAGTTGTACATTGAAAATCTCACACCAGCTTGTGACCATTGTGAACTTTTACCCAGCGCTACAGTGCGACTAAAGTTTCCCAGACATCATCGCAGATCAGTTTAGCAAGACCCCAAAATGATATTTATTAACAAAACATGATCACAAACATTCTTGGTCCGAACATCTATTAAGTTAAATTAAAATTTGAGTTAATTTCTCAGTTTTACCTTCCTCAGACTTTCGGAAACAAACCTGCTTGTCAGAAGCAGATCTCTTGAAGGTGCCCAAACTTAACCGTCACACAATATTCAGGGAAAAGATCATCACTTAAACTAACACTGCATAATCAAGTTACTTCAAGTTGAGTTATGATAAGGCGTTGAAACAGACACACACACACACACACACACTTCAAACTCTCCCATCTTAAATCCCTCCCTAGCCTCCCGAGATCTGGTCGGGTTGCACAAGAATAAGACAATTATTAACTTCGATACCAACATCAAAACATCAAAATATGTAACGTTCTACTTTGACGTTTCATCTCAATTCCACATGTGAAAGCAATATTTTCTTCTGATTTCAAGACCATGCATGTACAGAGGATTCTGGCACTGGTTAATTTTTCTTTGACAATGTAGGTACAACAGGCACTTTATACCCATGGGTATTTTCTTTCTTTCTTTTTTTTTTTTTTTTAAACTGTTGTAACAAATATTACCAGCATAAACATAAATTAACATTACCAGTTTATCTTCAAATTGTCCAGAAAACAGTTGCTGTCAAGGAACTGGAAGGTTTTAAACATCTGCAAACTGTTTTCTTTCGTAAAATAATTTCACATAGAAAACAGTCCGATGTCCAACTCAAAGACAGTAATTGAGCCTAGAAGAAGTAAAATACTAAAGTTAAATATTAGTTTGAAATATCTACAAATTAGTGGCTTGAACCTAAAACAGTACTGCCCCCTTTTTGTCAAACTCACATCTTCCAGTCATATTTTTTTAAGATTGTTTAGAAATGTTTTAAAATAGCCCTTAAAAGGGTAAACCAGCAAAAATGGAAAAAAAAAAGTATCAATTATCAACATAAATCTGCCTAGTCCTCCATCTGAACTTTGGGTCCTCAAAAACAATTAACAGGGTCATCAACGTGGTGTTCACAACCACAAATTAAGCAACACCACATACACACAAAATAAAAATGTAAATGTATGTTGGCATATGGTTTAGTGTAAATGCAAGTAGAGTTTTTCTTTTCTTTTAAAGACACTGTGATACCAGCCCTCATGTTTAACCACAGTGCTTCACAGAAAAAAAAAAAGAAAAAAAGAAGAATTGAAATACGGTCCATTAAGGAATGAGCAGTCCAACATCGAGCCCAAAACCAATTAGTTGAAATGAAGAGTGAGCCAGGACTCTTAAGACTGAGCTAGAGGGGAATTTCAAACTAAGACTGAGTTACCGGACGAGAAAAGGTGCACAAACGTCCGACAAGGTGCATTGCATCAGAAATGGGGGATTTTGGAAAAGGCAGAGTCTCGTGCTGGGATTTAAGACGTGTGGCACTGAACGCCCCCGGTGCTGGCGTAGTCGTCCTCGTCCATGTAGTAGTACTGATGTCTGTGTCTTCTTCTGCTCTCCAAGTCACAATCCTCCAGGTCAGCGTAGATGTAGAGGTCCTCGTCCATGCTGTCCGTCTGCTCTGTGTCTATCTTTCCGGGGAGGTAGCGCTCGAGCTCCTTCAGCTTGTGCTTGGGGAGGAAATTGGCTGGTGGGAACAACACCTAGTGGACATGAGCAGAGTACTGACTCAGCTTGGCTGTATGCACACACTTTCTATATTTGCTGTTTTGAGAACCTTTCAAAAACAAAAACTAAACATTTTTTCCTTCTATATTGCAATTATGCTCAACTTTGCTCCCATCTGTCACGTAAAATCCTGTATGACTCAAAACAGGAAGTACTGCAGATATTTCCTCAGATGTGTCATTTTCACATGCATAAAATCCTGATTTATTCTTATCCAGTCTATAGTGAAAAGGTGCAACGATTATACAGAGTAGTTCAAAACAGGGATATTATTAACTACTGCAACTGTTTGTGCTCAAGATCTTCATATTGATTTACTTCACAAGTTGAGCCACTCGTACCTTAGCAGCAATGCTAATTCTAACTAAAGCTAGCTTAAACATTGTAGTCTGTTCCAGTTTGGTGAAGCAACAAATTTCTAATCCTACAGGGAGAATGAACACTTGAAGCTCTGTCCAAAGATTTTAAAACAACATAACATATTTATGCAATTAGACGAACATAACACATCTAACTAATGGCTGAGGGGAATCATTACTGTTGTGATACTTGTGTTAGTTAAATATTAAGCCCTTTTTTACTACCTGTAGAGCTGTGTCAGTCTGCTATCAAGGAGCAGAAAGGATTAGTCTGCTTCTATTGAAGTGAAAGTAACATCCTACAGGTCTTACCGAAAAGTGAATAATAAGACGTCCTTTCTCAAAAGGTCTGCGATACATAGGCATCCCCTCGTTGAGGACACACTTGGTGTCTCCAGGCTTGATTAGTTCCCCTGTAGTTGAAAACAGAATGAGATTGGCTATAGAAAAACCTGACAGGATATTCCATCGAGAGTCTTTAACAAAACTCAGAAACAATAAATAAGCTTCTGCTGCTCTACTGCAGATCAGGTGATTCACAGCTGGTTCCATGTAAATCCAGTCCTGTCTTGAATACTTTACAAACTCCCAAAGGTTGATCAATTTAACCCCTTTAGAAGCAACTAAATAAATTTGTCATATGAAACCTGAGCAATCCAGGTTACTGTGTGTCTGATGGGTAGGTTTACCTGGATGAGAAGTAACGAGGAGAGTCCTGCTGTCCAGTGTTTGAACCGGCCTCTTAAAACCACACAAAGCCTCGACCAGCTGCAACTCCATCGACATGAGCAGGTCTTCTCCTCTCCTGAGGACAGAAACAAGTTCAGCAACTAAAGTCATTTCATTTTGACGTTTCTGAGCAGACAACACATTAAAAGACAAAATAACATGTTACTATTCCTGGGGATTAGTAAGTGTCTCGCTTATGTAGGTTTAAAATTTTTTACACATATTGTTGTAATGCCTTATGATGTAAACCTTGCTAAGCTAATCTACAATGTCCAGGAAGACATGTCCGTTCCTATTTTGTTTTGTACCTGGTGAAAAGTGCATGTTCCTGCTGGTCGAGGACGATTATGATATCACCTGGTTCCAGCCCTGGTTCCTGGTCCCCTTCACCATGAAAAACTATTTTCTGCCCATCTTTCATCCCTGTGAAAAACATCAGCTCATGAGTTCAACCGTCGGTCTCAGCAATTTTGTAGCTTTTTTTTTTTTTGTATATAAACAGCCTCTTTAAGCCACACCTTTGTCAACGTGGACCTCCAGAATCTTTTTCTGTCGCATGATCTTGCGTCCTGCACATGTTTTGCAGCGGTCCTTCTGGCTGATTCTCTGTCCTTGTCCCTGACAGTTGTGGCACACGGTGGAAACCTGCTGCACCATACCTGGGAGTAACTGATGCATGCGTACCTGCACACCTGTACCATGGCAGGACATGCACATCTGTGCAGCTCCTTTACGACTTCCACGACCTGCCATGGAGGAGAGGTGGGGCGGGGGAGAGAAAAAAAAACATCAGCACTGTGGAAACATATAAGCACATTCTTGACATGAGGTAGGAGTGGCATTTAAATAATCGTGTATTTAAATGAATTTTGTGTGAATTTAAAACAAACAAGAAAAACATTTTGTCACCGGCTTAAATGGTTGTTGCCATACTAATTGAATTCAACAACATTTTGAACCTGTTCCAATGAAGAACCTTTTAAATAATTACTTGGTTCTGACATGTTGTGCAGCTGAGTAAAGCCAGTGAGTCTCCGGTTCAATCCACCTGCCAAACAGTTCACTTCCAGCATTGCAGAAGCACACAGACCACCGAGGATCTGGAGGAGGCCTCAACCTTTTCCTCAGATAACGACTCCTTTGTGTGTTTTTTAATGATTCGGCTGCTGAAAACATCCCTGCTTTTTGATGTTTTCACAGATTTTCTGCCAAAGGTAAACCCTCTGGTGGAAACTAAAGGTCATTCTGCACCAGAGCGATGACACAACTGTAGATGAAATATGATTATTAACACACACCATATTTCATGAGCTTGTTATAAGCAGACGGAGAATCTGAAAAGGGCAGTTCGTGAAGGCGACTGGTGTGAATGCTGATCCAAGAAGAAAAAGGATTTCGGCATCTAGCTTTTATATAAAACTGGAGCTACTAAGGTTTTTTTTGGGGTTATTAAATGTCAATACCTAAATGTTATTTGCTCTCCTGGGCAAGTTATGCTCATGACATCCACTAAGAATTGTGAAATAATTTCAGGTGACAACACAATGTTTGTCTTATGAGATCGGAAAAAATATTTAAGCATTAGATCAGTATTTTGACCCCCCAAAAAATCTAACTTCTAATTCCTAACTTCTTTAATCTCCATGTAATTGTACTTTTAACATTATAGAAAAAATGGGTCTTATCTTGGCTGAGAGATTTGGAGTATTACCATAAAAATGTTAAGTTCATGCCACATGTGGAATAGTGGATTTGTTTTTTCAATAATAATGACTGCTTTAGTTTTGACACTAAATAAACACCGTCATTCAACGAATAAAACAAACTACTTTGTGTGTAATAATATTTTTGCAAATCCCGAGACTTAAAGCTGCAGAACTGTTTACCTTCACATCTCTCACAGATGCAGTTCTTCTGTACAGAAAGTTTTCGTGTTGCTCCGTTGTAAAGATCCTCCAAGGTCACAGTGATTTGATGAACTATATTCTTTCCTGTGGTGAAATAAAACACATCACTGTCACACATTTCACAATGTAGATACATCATCTAAAGATCTGTCACCAACCTTTGATTATCATCTGTTATTTATTGGATGCAAAATTCACTTTGTTCTTCAATTTTTTAGGCTCAGCTCACTAGACTGATATCTTGTAAAAAACAAATAAAAAAAACATCACAATTCTTACATGATACTGCTGAGCGAGGCTTCACAAAATATTTTATAGTGACAGTGTGTTGCATACTGTTACTGGGGTCTCTACGCATCCTTAATATTCTAAACTTTCCAGGCTCAAATTTACATCATTCTCGATCCATTTTCAGTCCATTTTAAATGTATAATAATACGAACATTTAGTTCAGATATAGAGAAGCCATTTAAACTGTTGTTTGGTTTTATGTATATAAAATGCAACCACGGAGAAAAACTCAGTGCATAAGTAAGTGGAAGGAAAAAAAAAGGAGTAAGGAACAACCTTTCCTCATGTTTTTCCTAATTTATCTGCCAAGATTCACCCGACATCATGTTTTTCCACCAAACACCTATGAATGAATGAATCCACTAGTGCTTCCCAGCATAGAGAAAACTGATGACTTGCGTAGCACCATCTTATTTTCATGTCCATATATCTTAAGGGGTTAATACCAGATGGAATACTTCAGAAAATCTAGACTGTTTCTCAACATGAAAAAGCAGCACATTCAAACGTCTGAGAGGTTCATCACTCGTCTTTCTTAATGTTCAGAAGGAAGAATATATGATAGGCCTGGGAATTACTTATAAAAGCTAAAGATGAATCCTACAAGAAACCTTTTGAAGGCAACAGTGGCACTAACCTTCCTTTTCTGTCCTCTAGTGGCAAATGTTATGAACTACATTACATAAGAATCCTATTGTTTGCCCACTTCTGCATACTTCCACTGTTACATATCAGCACCAGCCACCTTTATCTGGCAAATACCTTGACATTTTTATTTGTACTGTTCATTACTATACCTTTTTTTTTTTTTTTTTACATTTTATATAATTATGATACAATATTTTCCTTTCTCTTAATAGAAATTCTGATTCATATTATTTAGAAACACTAAGCAGCATTCACTTCATGTCTTGAGGAGCCACTGTGAGCTTTTCCAAACATTTGCTCTCACCTTTTCGTTCTCTGTGCATTCGACTACCTCCACCAAAAAATAGGTCAAAGATATCCATGGGAGATGTGAAACCGCCGCCACCACTGCCGCCGCCTGTTCCTCCTTCTTTTATAGCCTTTTCACCTCCACGGTCATACACCTCTCTCTTCTTGGCATCTGACAGAACCTCGTATGCCTGCGAGATCTGTTTGAACTTCAGGGGGAAAAAAAATAATGAAACCAATCAAGATTAGGAAAACTGCCACAGCTGCTGTGGTTATTCGTAAAATATCAAGGGGACAAACCTTTTCCCCTTCAGTAGGGTTTTTGTCAGGGTGATACTTCAAGGCTAATTTGCGATAGGCTTTTTTAAGTTCATCGGGAGTTGCGTTGGGTTTCACACCAAGTGTGTCATAAAAGCCTGTCTCTTTCACCATCGTTGCCTCTGTCAGATGATCTTAAGAAACAGAAAGAAAGTAATAGAAAAATAAGTGCCTGACGTACCCAATGAATCTAACTTTGCCAACAAAAATATTTTGTCTGTCAGTGTACAGCAACATCGCAGTAAAACATTTTAAGAACATTTCAAAAGCCAATTTCTACAAAAATTTAATTCTCGTCGCCTAAATTGAGTGTTTCTCTTCAGAACCTGACAAATTCAACTCTTCCATCTCAGACAAAACACCCAAATGCGACAGGGAATCCAGTACAAAGAGCACCTTGTCCTGTTCCAGGTGTTTTAAATGCTAGAAAACTCCACAGGGAGTGAAACAATGTGGAGCTTTTTTGGACACATCTTGCTATGAACATTTGAACTCTTGTCAGAAACTTCAACTGTTGTGTGAAATAACCAAGTTTAAGCCTTAAAACACATCCTTCCCCCCCCTTATCCCAGTAGCTAAATCTCATACTGTTACACTAATACAACAACTGTTACCCCCAACAATCTCCTTAAAATTTCAGGGAAGCATTGTTTTATTTATGTTACAATTTTAAGTTGATGATGTGAACCATTATATGAACTAATAATTAATAAGTATTGGTTATTTCACAGCCATAGCTAAATGACAACATACCGAATAAAAGCAACTTGTTTTACCTGGCAGAATTTTCTCTGCCACTTTATTAAATGAGAGAGAGAAAAAACATACTTTTAGGTAGGGAATGTGAAAGCTTGGGCTAAATAAAAGGGTTATTCTGCAACTAAAAATCAAAACATTTATGTAAGTTTGTAGAAAAATCATGCAGCAGTACATAAAGTTAAAAATTAAGCCTTTTCTTGGTAATGTTTAAGGGAATTTTAGCCTTAAAATGCCGTAACTTAACGTTCGCATACTTGAAGTCCTCCTTAGGTTTTTGTTTATTTATTTTATTTTACAACACAACGCAAATAATTTCAACAAAATGATTTCCTTGTTGTATTTTGGTAAGCGTTTGCTTATGACAAGATTTATTTATGAGTAATTTGGTAGTTATTGATTGTTGTATTCATAAATCAACAAACGTCACAGGTTTCGCGTTAAGCGATTTTTACCACACTGGTCGTTATGTTGAAAGTGGGAGCCAATTAAGGCTTAAGTTTCGATTCATAAAAACAACACTGGTGAAACTAGTTTTGAGTATTTCCTAGATATAATACAGCTAGATTTCTTTTATTTTTTTAAGAAAGATTCCTGGGCAATTACAAGTGTTTTTCTACGACTGTATATGATTTAATGTGTGAGTATTAACATTCCACACAATCGCAGGTTAAACCGCCGGTTGGATCGGCAGATAAACTGAAACTGATGAGGCCCTTCGTAGCTAATTCAGCTACTTGACCAGGTCAAATCTAAACTGCTAGCTAGGATGACCCTCTGGCCTTTGGCCAAGCTAAGCACAGCTGACAGTGACCGAAATAAAACGTGTGATAATAACTGTTTTCCAACCTTAAATGAAGACAACAAGCAGCAGCCTCACAGAAAGCCTTTCTTCCAGAATCTTCTGACCCGCGTGCCGAGCGAAAACACACCAGTCCCGTTCACGTTATAATCTCGCGAGACGTTTGTCCAGCCAACATCAAGCGGGCACTGCAACGTATATCTTGCTAATGGTAAAAAGGATTTTTTTTAAAAAAATGATAAAATGCCTATTTGCTGGCTTGTCAGTGAAGAGGCTACCCATAAACCAATCCAGTTACCTCATTTACGTGCGGTTGTTGTTGGCCGAGGTCCAGAAACGACAATTAAAGACAAGAAATGCTCTCGGCAGCAAGGTACATCAGTTTGTATGCTAACATGAGTTCGCTAACCTAGACTAATACATATTGCTGTTTTACATTACTTTTAGAATGCTACTTACTTAATGAAATAATAAAAATGTTGGTGTTGCTATATTTAGTATAATAAAAGGTTGTGCAAAGCTAGTAACAATCACTGCCAGGTTCTTGGGTCAGTAATAAAATCCTATAACAGCATAGAGGGTAACAGGCAAATGGATGGTGGTGGTAAATATTTTAAGAAAATGTTGTTTTCTTTATTTATGTCTTTTGGTTCTCATGCATTTCACCTGTTAAGGTGGAAAGACTTGCTGTTTTAGGGAGGAGTGTGACTCTGTTTTAGGGATTGTGTTGTTGTATTTATATTTTGGTTCTATCAGGGGTCATAATCTCTAATAACTTTAAACAACTTATTGCTGGAGTTGTAGTCACATAACCGTATTTCATTAAAGTGGACTGGACTTGGATTAGACATAATCTCCCAACAACTATCCACGGTCAAGGTGGGTTTTAATTGTTCTGCAGAAAATGGCTCCTTTGTATGTTTTTCAAGTCAAGTAGAAAAAGTACACAATATGAATGGGGAAAATGACCAGCACCTATATTATGTTTTGTGAACTTATAGTGATAATGATGTAAAACACTTACTGAGCTTTGCCTAAATGGCTGCTATCCCTTCTGAACTCCCAGTTGAACTGAAAGCTGAGTGCAACAAAGGTTATGTCAAAGTTAAACAGGTAAGATTGCAAAATTTTGATTCATCACTTTTGCTGAGACATATTTTGGATTAAAATTCATGTACTGCTTATGAACTAATTCTTACTTTCACACATTTTTTTTTCTTTTTTAAAGCTGGGCTTAAACCCGACCTCAGTAGACTGCGTGGTGGTGGGCAAAGGCAATGAGGTCAGAATAAAACCTGGACAGAAGCTCCATGTGGTCAATCAGCTTTACCCGTACACCATACAGTTCAAAGAAGATCTCACTGGGCAGCACAGCATCATCAAAAGTCCAAGAGAGCAAACATCGGAGAACAGTCACAGCCAGAACAATGTTCAAACTCTAAAAGCTCCAAAACAGAAAACAAATGGCTCTCCATCAGCATGTCATGGAGAAAACACACAAAAAAGTGTGAGGAAAAATATGTCTCTGTGCTTAAGATGCTTGTTTTATTATTATTTTAATTGTGTTGCAGTCTGCTGAACATCTAACAATTTAAAAAATGTTGATTCCTCATCTGTTGTAGGAAAATGTCGGACATTGGAGCCAAGGTCTGAAGACTTCAATGCAAGATCCTCAGATGCAGGTACCTTACAAAAATGATGTAAAACCTCTATCATGCTTCCCCACAGCCTAATTTGTACCCTGAACCTTTTTCTGCTTTTCAGGTTTACAAGGATGATAAGGTTGTTGTGATTACAGACAAATACCCCAAAGCTCGCTACCACTGGTTAGTCCTTCCATGGCAGTCGATTCCCAGCCTGAAGGCTTTACGTGGAGAGCACTGTGATCTTCTGAAACACATGCAGCAGGTTGCTGACCGCATGATCCAGCAATGCCCAGATGCCAGCACACTGCCGTTCCGGTCAGGTTACCATGCCATCCCAAGTATGAGGTAAGCAAAGGCTGTTTTATTACTGCTGTTTATGCGATTTATGTCTCTCCGCCTTTACAAACAGTGTTCTGTTTCTACACTTACATTTTTAAAATTTTTTAATGTCTTTTTAGCTTATTATATCAGGAAAATGTACATTTCATGTTAGTCATGCACATGACAGACATGTTCATGTTCACAAAAGATATTTCTGTTAATGCCTGATCTGATTGCACAGTTAAATTAATACTTATTTACTTTTACAGTCACATCCACCTCCATGTGATCAGCCAGGACTTTGACTCTCCTTGCTTGAAGAACAAGAAGCACTGGAACTCTTTTACAACAGAGTACTTCATCGATTCTGATGGTGGGAATACATTTATGTCTGTTTGCATTTTCTGCATATTTCACTGTATTTAATAGCGTAACTACAGTATTTGAAACAATGCATAATCTGTTTCTTCCCCTCCCCCCCAACAGATGTTATTCAGATGCTGGAAGCAAGTGGAAAAGTCACTATTAAAGAGGGTTCCAGTGAATTATTGAAACTACCTCTCCGCTGCCATGTGTGCCACAAAGAGCTTCCTACAATACCTTCTCTGAAGGAACACTTGAAATCTCACTTTCCCAGATAATTATGTGACCTTAACAAAGAAGTAAACACGTTTAATGGTGTTTAGTGTACTTTTCTAAAATATTGTCTCGCATAAAGTGTTGTAATTATGCAAGTTGAAATTTGTCACTTGTTTTGTACATTTTTGAAAATGGCAATATCCATATGCTTGTCTAGAGTGCATTTGTCAGTTCTAAGTCAAATGTTGATCCACTCTAACTTAATTTTTGTTTGTATATTTCATTTTCAAATAGGTTTAGTTGTTCATTATGATGCATTAAACAGTTTCTAGAAACTATACACTTCAACTCCCTTATTAATTTCTGAAAGAAAACAGTTTTATGCCACCCTTAAGGAAGAAGTTCTGACTGACAGCTACATTCCCGTTTCAAAGGGAAACAGAATAAACATGCCATTGTCGCCCTCTAGTGGGAATATTTCCAAACAGCAGTTTCAGGGAAAAATGCTACAGACCGTAGCCAAAAGTTTCTGAAGTTTCTTTGACCAGTCATTCTGTAAATTTAACAAATGATAAAGAAGACGCATTTAAAAAAAAAAAAAAAAAAAAAGAAAAACTGATCGTGGCCCGTACGGGGATCGAACCCGCGACCTTGGCGTTATTAGCACCACGCTCTAACCAACTGAGCTAACCGGCCATGCCAGTGCACAGTAGATAGATTATATAAGATAAACTTGTAGGCTGCGACAGATTGGATTGGGCTGCGGGGTCACCTTCCTGCAGGACTACAGCTCTAAACACATTTAAACTAACTTCCCTGTGGTGGAGCTAAGTGCAAATGGATGTCGCACGTTTCAGATTGTTTTTAAGACGAATGAAAGAGACATGCCCAGATCTCATTTCATCTTACATCAAAATTATCCATTGATATGTGTTGCCTAGTGAGATATATTTTGAGTCAGATAAATTTAAGGTTGTGGTTATTGTAAAAAATATTCAAGGGATATCAAAACCTTTGCAATGACCTGTAGATTAATCTATTTATGTGGCTACACGAAAGCTTTATCACAAAGCTTAGCACATAGTTTTCTCTTACCAGCCATTGTTTTGCATGTAAATAAGTGAAAACAATACAGTATGTTCCTAGAGAATTTATTAGACAAAAACATTGAAGCATCTCTTCTGGATTTCTTGACTAATGGACAAAAAAGATCTCTACTTCAATAAATGCAAGATCCTGTGTACTGATACATCGACTCTGTAAGTGTAATAGAGTGCAGGTCTAATTTACAAGCACAATGGTCCTGAATACAATGGTTATGTTAATTTTATTTCTCACATGCTATCAAAGCAAAGTATATGTGTAGGTTATATTATCACAGTCATTTTTTTTTTTACACTTAGTAAATCAGGTTGCATTATAGCAGAATCAATGTTCAGAGTTGAACATTCGTTAGTCTTTAAGCTGGTCATTAAATAAAACTCTGATATGACAAACACAGAGGCTGCATTTCATCATCTTCTGAGCCTCAGCTCCCTGTCATCCTCGTCCGGCACCATCAGGTGCTCGCCCAGCGAATGAGCATCATCTCCTATACTCTGCAGAAAGTACTCCTCACTTTCACAGCTCTGCGTACTATTCACACAGTTTTTGGCCCTGACTTGTTCCAGCTCGGCGCTGTCACTGGCGTTGCTGTCTTCCGTGCTCTTGCTGGCAGTGCTGCTGTCCTTGCTGTCGCTTGTCTCCTGGCTCTCCTGGCTCTCGCTGCTGCTGCTGCTGTCAGTGCTGTCGCTTGCAGCAGCTGAAACATCGCTGCTGTCGCTGGTGGTGTCGCTGCCGTCGGTGGACTTCTCCAGCAGAGGTTGCTTGGTGCGGATCTGAACTTTCTTGGTGTGAGTTGGCCGTTTACCGCTCAGCTCATTGTTCAGGAGGCCTGGGTGACCTGTGACCTCTGTGCTCACGTTGTCTTCTCCACTCGCTCCTTCGATGATACTTGGGAAGACTCTCACCCAACTCTGCTGTAGGGTTTAAAGGAAGCCCAGGTTTACGTCGGTGCATTTTATGGTTTAGTTTAAAATCAAGAACGTAAAATGTGTTTTCTACAACCTTTCGAACGTTCTCCTCGCTGCCCATGCTGTTGTCTGTGGTTTCAGCCATGGAGTCCATCTGAGCAGAGGTTATGAAATGTATGAGTCTCTGACAGCTATGGAGAAGATTTAGTGTGCGACCATTTTTCTTTGTCCCTTACCCCGTCACTCTCATCCGATTGACTGTCGCTCTCCTCTGATGTCTGTTTTGGAAGATACAGTTTTAGGCAGTCAGCACAAAGTTTTATAGCAATGCAGAAAATCTAACATCATATTTGTGTTTCATTTAGGCATAGGTTGTGTTTCTATGAATTGCAGTGTCATATTTTGTTGCATCCAAAAAACTTCAATGTATTTTTTTTTGGCTTTGATGTGATAGATTAACATAAAGTAGGACATAATTATCAAATGGAAGAAAATTATGTAAGGAGTTATTGCCATTCTTCTCTTTTGTCCCCTAGACTTTTATGCTCCAAAATAAAATTTTGTGCAACCAAACTGCCTTCATTATGCACTTAAACAGTAAATAGCACAGACCAGTGAGTAACTTACTCTCAGAGCTGTTTTGTGAAGACTGTGGGTGTTGGTTAGCAAAATGTATTTATGCATGACAAGGAGCATGTCAATAAATGAGATCAGGAGAAGTTTAAATTTGGGTGGTTGAAAAGAAACATACACAATCATGCCCTGCTATTTATCTGTCTATCACATCAAGTTAAAAGAAAGAAAGAAAGAAAAAAACTCTGAAAAAAATCTATGTTTGAAATCTGTTGCGAGATTCTTTATATAGTTTAATTTGTTGTTTCTCTGGCTCTTTTACAAAGATTTGAGGTATGCACTTTTCTTTTAACTCTAAATGTATGAAACAGCATTGAGGAAATTGATGACAGTGAATATGAATGATTGACCAACACACCTTGTCCTCTGAAGTGGATTCTGCTGATTCAGATTCTGAACTCTGTTTACAAAAAAAAGACACATTTATAGCACACCATTTCAGAAATGTTTTAGAGTTATGTGGCATCAATTATCCAAAATATACTTTCTTCATGGATCAAGCTCATTTCTGGAATTCAAAATGTCTCACCTGGTTGGAGGTGTTTTCCTCAGAGCTCTGTATCCCAAAGAGCAAAAGCAGACATCCACATTTAACTAACACATGAGAACGTTTTTTGTGAACTTATATAAATATATATAAATATATAGATATATTTACCTGAAGCTCTGATGTGTTATTTTCAGAAGATTCTAAAACTGACAAACTTTCAGTCTGGAAAAAAAAGAAGAAACCTATATGAGCACACACCCCAGTAGTTTTAATTAGATTTAATTACACATCATGACTGCAATATCAACAACCAAAACATTCATTAAAAACCTCCTTCTTGACAAGGTCAGGCTCAGGCAGAGCTATTGCTGCATAAATGCGTGGAGACAGTTATGTATCTTTGTAAACAATATAATGTCAGTAGTGGGAATTGTCTTGAGGTCTGTACCACACCTATTGTTAGGCTTCCCGCTGACTCGGTCAAAGAAGCATTTTTATGTCCATTAAGATAAGTTGTTCACAGCACCGTTAACATACAATTCTGGTTAAATGTGTGCATGAAAAAGTATTCCTGCTTCAGGATGCTTTTTCAGGCATTAAGAGTTTTTTTTTCTGGGACAGTTCTCAAAAGTGGAAAAAGTATTTTTACCATCACCCTGAACTTTGTGGGTGGAGCTTATTGACGGGAGGTGCTGAGTAGTTTATATTCAAGCTCTAATTTTGCAGCATTATATTTTCAGTCATCCCAAACTCATTTACCTTCATTTGAATTATTGGAAACTCAAGATATTAGATATTTCAGGACTTTATGTAAGTTACATATATTTACAAAGGAAACATTTTTAATTACTACCCAATCTTAGATTTTTTTTATCTTAGGCTTCTGTAAACATGTGTCAGTTGCTGTTTTTGCATAAATTCAATCCTAAGGTGTTAAATTCATCACTGTAAAATTCATGTCATTATTTTCTAAAGGATGTTCTTCAGAAAACATCCTATACATCACACACACTCATAAGTCTGAATCAGTGCCACCTGAGTTTGATATTGGATATATAGAGTTTTCTATTTCTTTTATGAGCTGCCTCTCTTGATGCAGAGAGCGATTCTGATGATGATTCTCCTCAGCTCACTGACGGAGCATGATTAAAGGGTTTCAGCCTTTTTAGCAAATATTAACTGGCATTATTGCTGCTTTTCTTGCATTTAATAAACTGAGCCACTTTGCCCCTCAGCATAGTTGCTCCTAAATACCAACTGTTCAAGCAGCTATTTAGAGGGAATGATTCCAACTGCATTAACATTTACATTTAGTAGTAAAAACAGTCAAACACCTCAGGGGAGGTTAAGGATTCAATGTAATTAAGTTCAGGGAGAAGGGTGGAAATATTACTTACAGAGTTTGATTCAGACTCAGTTGATACCAAAATGCTGTGTAAAATCTGTAAAAACAAAACAAAGAGAGACTTCATCATCCACTCAAGCATTCAGAAGGTTCCTGTTTTTTTCATTGAGTAGATATCTCAGAATATCTTCTCTTTTTTCAGTTTTTTTGACACAATATATATTTTTTAAAAACTGAAAGCAAATCAATAAGTTGATAAATGTTGTCAGAAATATTGACCTGTTCCAAGAGTTTTGACTTTTTAAATTAGCTTCATACTTACTGGGTTAGCAAAAGCTGCTCCAATAAGGCAACATGTTATAATGATAAGCTTCATTCTGCAACAGAAGAACACAAATGTTACAGGAATAAATAAGTCGGTGTTTATCCCTATCACCAATTCCCCCCAAGTTCACTAAGGAAGCCTTTCCTGCCATTTAGCTCTGTTGAGCAAAAAGGATAGGTTCAGTTCCAATCCATTGCATTTTAATTTACTGGCAAGCCTTAATATAGCAATTAAGAAATAATAAACTAATATCTTGAATCTGCAAATCTAAATGTGAGCTCAGCAGCAAAGACTTCAAAACATGTTTGAGACAGAACCAAGTCTGACCAAGAAACAAATGCAGAGATATCAGAAATGACCAGAAATCAAAAGAAAGCTGAATATTGAAGCACAAAGTGAAAAATAATGCCAGTAAATTGAATTTTCAATTAAATTTTTATACCTCAGATTCAGTCTGTGTAGGAGAGTTCAGCAGCGATCCAGGTATAACAAAGATGACGGCACTAAGTAAAATCCAATGCCTGTTCTGAGCTCTGTACCAAAGTTGGTAGTGAAATGCTACAACACCCCAAAACACCACCGTATATATGAATCCTCAATTGGGCTGATTGCATCACTTCCTTCCGGGTCTCTCTCTCACTCTCTTTCCTTCTCTCCCTCTCTCTCTCTCTCTCTCTCTCTCTCTCTCTGTGTGTGTGTGTGTGTGTAGCAGACACACGAAGGTGTATTTGTTCCAGAAAGTGAGCTCAAAACAAACTCAGACTGGCATGATGATGATGATGATGATTGCAGGGCCAAGGAAACACACATTCACTCTCATAAATTTCCTCCGCCCCCTCTTATGTCTAAAGAGAAATGTAATTTAGCCTACCAAACCATAGGTTTGTGGTCTGCAGGAAAAACAAACTCACCCACTGAGAGAGAAAGAGGGACAAGCAGCTCAGTGCAGCAAATGCTTGTTTCCGGTGAATTTTCCAGCTGACGTTTTGATTGTTTTGGTATAATAAATTACAAGGTAGAGGAAAAGCGCAAGCTACAAGTAGCTAGCTGGATAATTCACAAGTAAAGCAACATTTTTGTGTTGTCTTTATTGATTGTATCCCATCAGTGAACAAAATTATAAGGAGGATTAAAGCCTTGCCAGAAGTCAGGCCCTTTTGTTAGCACTAATATATCTAACCAGTACACAGGGTAGAGTATGTTCTATTAAATATGACTCATGCTTAAAAATAATGCATCTACAGTACTAATGGAAGGAAGCCCTTCTATATTTTTTCTCCCCCCAGGCTCATAATTACTTCCAGGATGTCCTTATATGGCTAGTCCAAAAATAAGTTCCATGTTTAACTCCACACTGGATTTCTTTTGAGAGGATGAAACCTGCAATTAGCCTGGATGTTCACCAGTCTGGAGCAAACCACTAAAACCACCGGGCAGGAGCAGGGTGGAGATTGATTGATGCATGTTGTGGCACACGGACTGTCAGCAATGCTGTTCACTCCAAGGTGACAGAGTTTTAATCCTGTGTTGATGTAGCCTACTTGTGTGGCAGTTTCCAATGTACTAAGCAAAGTTTTAATAGTAAAGATTTTATTTATAAAGTTTAGGAGCGCCACAAAGTTCAGTGTTTGGATACATTTTTTATGTTGCTGTATTTAGGGTTCTAACGCAGTGTGAAAATGTTTGGAAAATGTAGAATTTAAGTTTTCTTTGAGTAAAATTGATCCCACATTCCATTCATCCATTTCTGTTTTGCGGATGAGTCTAGCAGAGAATCTCCAGGACCATGTCACCCTTAATTTCATCCTTCAATCCCAGAAACTCCCCATATAAAGTTGTTTGTGAGAACCCTAATCAGATACTTAAGCTACCTAACCTGACCTCTCACCCTTCATCTCTGAGGGTGAGTCTAGCTGCCTTATGGAAGAAGCTTATTCCTTGCCTCATTCTCTAAAATGGAGACATTCATTCATGTCACCATTTCAGATTTAAAGACTGACTAGTATAGGAATGTCTGCTATACATTTCCTGTGAACTTCTGTAAATATAATTGAAAAAGGCAAAAATAGGATTGAATTAAAAATAAAAATGAAAAATGTGTTGTAACCCTTTTGTATGTCATCAATAGGCAAGAAACCATAGCCTGTTGCAGTGACCCCTTTTATCAAATTCATTTTGTTATGATATGTAACAAATGGTGTCAGATGCTGGGAGAAAACTTTAAAAACACAAAAGGTGTATACTGATATTACATAAATTTTATGTAAAAATACAACCAGTGGAAGAAATAATTGCCTTAGCAAGTAAAAATACACTGGATAAATTGTTTCCTAAAACTTAGACTTGTTTGTGTTAGAAGCTCTACAGTAATTGATGCTATGCAGTTGCTTTGAACAGAGGCATAAATCTGAATGTAGTGCATGATGAGAGGTCAAAATAAAAGGTACTGCACATGAAAATTTCCCAAGAAACATAGTCCAAATTGGTTCACTGAGAAAAATAGCCAAGCCACTTTTATCTAGGACAATCAGCTGAATCGAAAACAGCTGATGATATGCAAATAAGGAGGAGGTGGAAAGAAGTGGATAATACACTTAAAAATATTACATTGAGAAACTAAGTAACAAAAATACACAGAGATTAACCGCAAAATAATGAGCATAGAATAAATTTAGCATACTATATGCTTAGTTTTCTTCAAAGCAGTATACAGGCTAGACAAATCAGATATGCACAACAAATTTGTAAGAAATCCATTTTTATCATTCATGTTTCTACCTATTTTCACCATGTAAGTGTCCTGTATAGTCTGTTACACCCAGTCCCAGTCAGTGGGACGCCTGCACACTCTTTTATTCCCAACAGTGATTTCCTGCTCTTTCAGGCTGTAATAACCCAGCATTAGATGAAGGTGTTAAATTCTTACTGTTTGTATAAAGCAGCTTTTTCTAAACCACACACAAACCCACTTGGCCATCTGAGGCTTATTCTCTAAACAAATGCTCAACAATAGTTGTACCTGTAGGTTCTGCTCTGGGAATGGTTTTAAAGCTTATTTCCATGGTTTTAAAGATTATTACCATCCTGTTTTCCATCATCTGTCAGTGTTGCATAATATCCGTCAGGAGTTCAGTCTTGGTATGCAGTGACATCTAGTGGCCAACAATTGCATTCATTGTTCGACTGAATTCTGTCAAAAGAATCCAGACCAGATGAACTTTATCTTGTTCCCTAATTTTACAATGACAAACTTCCATGTAATTTATTGGTATTTTATTATTTTTTTTTTGTAACAAACCAACATAAACTAGAGCTAATAAAACACTGATTTTTTCCCCCCATTCTTCTTTGTAAACCACCTTGAGCTCATTGAGGATTGAATGGACAGTATGCATGAACATAATCTTCCACTTAGTCTTATAAGAACAAGTGGGAATCAGAAATGGATGGATGGATGGATGGATGGATGGATGGATGGATGGATAGATGGATGGGTATTGAGTACTTTGCACCACTACACATGCAATTAGAGTAAATATATTGATGTTGGTTTTAATGTAATAAAATATGAAAACTTCCAGCAGCAGGAACACTGAAGAAGAAACAACATACATACACTTTGGTCCAAGATGAGATATTGGCCATTAAATTACTAAATATACCTATGTGCTACAGGTGAAATGCAAACATGCATAAACTGCTTTTAAACTTCTTGTGCTTTGGAGAAAATAATGTTCATTTTTTTAGGTAGTTGACAAAGCTTACGTTCAGTTTTGGATGCCTCCATGTTACCCTTTGTGCAGCCCAAAGACCCTCCCAAAGCAGTGGCATCCCAGACCTTAAAAAACCCAACTCCTGTGTTCATTTCAGCTTGAGCAGACAGTGAGTGCAGCATTGCATACAAAAGGACAGCTTCACGGGTTCAACATCAGAACGTTCTGGTGTTTTTTCAGGACTCTCAATTTCCTTGTTCCAGCAAAAAGCAGGTAAAAACGATTTGCAAGTATATGTGATTCTTTTCTTCAAAGCAAGCTAAATGTGCAGAGAAAAAGAAGGTTTTCAAAACATTAAGTGAAACTGCTGAATGATGTTTTCAGTGCCTCTGGCCTGGTTAAAATGTTACCTCGCTTAAGAAAAATTGCTGGACTTTGCTATTCCACTGAAAGTCACATTTTGTGGTATTGCTTTTGTGCATGACAGCACAGCTGATGCACAATTAATATTGTAACTTACCAAAATATTGTTGATATTAAAGTAAAAGAAAAAGTAACATACATGGAGTAATTCACAAATTTCACACAAATTACAATGACATACATTATATTGAAAAGTTTCAAGAAAGACCATGTACCTATTGAAATAATGTGAGGTGTATTTTTGTTTACTATATAAGTAAAATTTTCATACATTCAGTGCATTTTCACACACATACCCTTGTTGCTTTTCCATGTGTCAGGCTTATTTCACTCAGTCACAAAGCTTTAATTCCACTGGACAGATCCACTGATGTCTGTATTGTTTCCGTCCTGGCACTCACTTTGTGGATTTAGTCAACGTTTTCCAGTCTGGTAGCTTCTGATGTTTACTTTACCCCTGAATGTGACTTTTGAGAGTGAGGCCTATCTACCAGGCCAGTAACTGTGACAACAGTGGAGTACCAAGTTGCTGGCTGCATACATATGCAGCATTCTGTTTTAGTCTGAAAAAATAATACAAGTTGAAGTCTTCTGGCTGTTAATTTCGATTTGTTTCTTTGACTAAAGGTTTCCACTCTTTGTGATGTTTCAGATATGAGGGTCTCCTTGATATTCATTTTCCTTCTAGGTGCAACGTTTTCCCCATCTGTGAGTAGCAAAGTATTACACCGCTTTATCAAGTGACACGTTTTTTTTTCTAATATAGCATGAAGATAAAATGCATGCTCATTTTGAGATGAATTATCAATATTCCTGTTATGAATAGGTGAAATGTAAATCTCATGAAAAACACCATGGAATGCGGGAGCCGTCAGACTCGGGTACAGAAAAGGTAAACTCTCATATGTCCATCAGATATTTTAACACGGCAATGTTATTGGTAAATGTTCAACTGGATTGTATTCAGGGTTATCTGAGTAAAAGAGCTGAATATAAATGCATGCCATATATTAGATTTTTAGTAGTCTACTTTGTTAAGGTTAATAAAATTTTATCCTCCAAAAATATACAAGTTAGTAGTTGTAACATCATCAATTGTGAACAACTGAAAATGGCACAAATATGTTTGCAAAGCTCTGTAAATTGAATGTTTTCTTCTCTCTCCTGGTTAAGGATGTTATCACGATGGAGGACAACAGGCCACAGATCTCTCCCACTTTGGCCACCATTGAGGCTGGCAGTCGGGAACCGAAAGATGAGGAAGTGAGCTCTGGGTACGATACTAATGCCAACAATGAGGGTGAAGAAGTGGAAGAAGAAAGAGAGAAACTCACAGCAGTGCTTCTAAGCGAAGAAGAACTGGTAGGTCTTTTGACGAAGGAAGCAGAAGAAGATGAAGAAGCAGAAGAAACAGAAGATGAGGTAACAATGATGGACGAAAAGAAGGCTAACGACAGTTCAGAAGCAGTGAAAATGATCAAATATGAGGCAAAAATAAAAGACGATGGCGAGAAAAAGGAGGCCGAAGTGAAGGAAAAGGCTGAAAAACCTGCAATCAAGCTGACTGAACAAAGTGGTCAGGAGGGCTTGCTGGAGGAAACAGAGAGCAGCACAGAGTCAGAACTTCCAGTGAATCTTGATTATGCTGCTGATAGTGGAATATTAATACCTGCTCAGGTGGAATCAAAGGATCTCAACCCATCGACTAAAAACAAAGAGTCCCCATCAAAAAAGGATCTTCAAGACACTAAGAAAGAGGTGGGTGAGAAAGAACTTCTCATGCAAGACATGCCATCCCCTGAAGCAGGAGACCGGGAAGAAATGACTGATCAGAGCAAGGATTCATCGACCAAATCAAAAGAAAAACACGCTGTTAAGGACAAACCAGAGACAACCATGGAACGTCAAGAGTTTCAGAGCAGCGTTGGGCTTATTTCTGGTCTACGGAGGTCTGAAAAGGAAGAAGGGAAGGACGAGAGTGACAGTGGAGCTTTCTCTAAGAGAAAGACAAGGAAGCAGAAGAAAAACAAGAGGCCCAGGAAGCACTCTCCACAAAGGAATGAAACACATCAGATACAAGACCAGGATCAACTGGACAGTAAGGAGTCTGAGGGCAGCAGCACTGAGAACGTAGTTCACAAAGTTAAGAGGAAACGCAACGGAAAATGGGTAAAAGTATTTGTAAATTTAAGGTGGCTAACCAATGTTTTCTATTCAATAAGGCACAAGGAAAACAAATTCTGGTATAAGTTATAAAAAAGCAAATTGAACTAAAATGTGGTTAAGAACATAATACAGCTATACACATAAAGTACATAGAACCCTCTTTCTGATTCAGTCAGTAGTGAGGATTCATGAGGAAAACAATTAGATAGCATTACCATATCAAGGTTTTAAGAGATAAAGAAGTTAAAGACTTAATCAATCTGCCCATTATGTTGTCATCAAAAGTGACTTGTCAATGCTGTGTTATTTCACAACATGATGTCTATTGTAGATAGCATTATGATTATTATTTTTATTTACATATTATTCTCTCTAGGGTCCCTTAGTGGGGGTAAATCCTGTGCAGATCAGAGCCTCAGTGGATCTGTATCCTCGGTCCAGGTCCTTTTCGAGTAGGAACATACATCTTTCACGAACTCCACCAGGTTTGTGTTTAAAGCTTTATTATTTGTCATAAAAAGAGAAAAAAAAGCATGACGTTCATTTGATGTTAGTCACAACTAAGTTTCTAGAAGTAAGAAACAGCATTCCCCATCGAGCACATTCATACGGACCACATACGGATTTGGTTCAGCCCAGATGTGTGTTAAATGAGCCTTGTGCTCATAATAGGCTTCTGAGATCAGATCAACTTGAGTTGACTAATACAACCCCTGGTGGCAAGTATGTAGTAGCACAACACATTTGAGGTCCATATGGATCACATATTTTACCCCAAGTGGTTCTGTATCAAACTGATTTTAAATCAGTGAATAATACCACCTGGCTCCATTTTGTGGCCATTACCTAATAGGTTGGAACAGGAACACAGGGTCGTACCAAAATATAGTCAGTGGTGTTTTAATTGGTGCAGGTTGTGGTTCAAGACCTTGAAGAAACAAAAAGAGGCCTATGAGAGTCATAGATTAGTTGATCTAATAGATTAGTTGATCTAAATGTAAACATATGATTAGACATTTAGTACAAAAAATGAAGAAAAAGACATTTTATAAATGGAACATATAGACATCTCTTTTAACTTTGTGTTTTTAAGTGTTTTAACAGTTGAACCGCCAATGCAAGAAATGAAGGAAAGAGAATTGAGATGTTTAAAAACTGACTAGTGGAAGCTTTCACCAAACCAAAACCATGTATTTAATGAGTCGTAGCTCAGTTCTGCACTTTTGGAAATCATATTTTGTACAGTGGGCTTTAGAGTTCCTGATTACAGTAAAACAACATATAAACTTAGCTGAGTTTTAAATGGAAACTTTAAAAACTAAAATATATCGTGATGGAAGATGAAATGAACAGTGTTTATCCTTGGGACTAAAATGTCCTCCATGGTCTCTGACCAGCAGTGTTCACCACCCAGTGACTAATGTCCTATCCCAACAGTCTCACAGGGGAATCTGCTGACTGGGCCACTTTGGTCCCACTTCCACATGACTGGTGCCTGCATGGCTTCACAGTCACTGCCAAAACAAAGTTCTGCAGGGTTAATATGGAGCTCCATAGCTTAAGGAGTGAATCAGGCAGATGGGTATGAAATTAATGACTGTACCAGCTCTAATGATAGAGGAATGTAGGTGATGCAGGCAGTAACTACTCACTCGTTTCCACAAGAAGAACCAGTCATAAAACAAGCCATTTTGTTGTAAATCTGATTATTGGTAAACAAATGGAGTCTTTGGGTTTTATTCTAGGTCCATGTGACAATTTTCGGTGCAAGCGAGGAAAGACATGTAAACTGGATGTGGATGGTAAACCTGGATGTGTGTGTCGAGACCCATTAGAGTGCCCAAGCAGCACAAATACGTTTGAACATGTAAGTGTGTGCAAAGTACTACTGATTCAACTGGACAGCCTCATCATTAAAGGTCTTTATGTCCGTTCAGGTTTGTGGGACAGATAACAAAACATACGACACGTCGTGTGAGCTTTTTGCTACTAAGTGTAACTTGGAGGGCACAAAGAGAGGCTACAAGCTTCACCTGGACTACACTGGCCCATGCAAACGTGAGAACTAGGCAGGTCTTTGTTGAAGAAAACTGTTGGGGGGGAGGGAACCTTTGACTGTATTGAACTGTTTGTTGTGTTTCCTCCTCGCTCAGTAATTCCTCAGTGTGTGAAGAATGAACTGGTCCAGTTTCCTCTGCGAATGAGAGATTGGCTGAAAAACGTGCTTCTGCAGCTCTATGAGCATGACTCCATCTCCCCGGGCTTCCTCACCCCAAAACAGCGTTTCAGAGTGAGACACGCAACTTTACTGTAATGGAAGCTTGTTCTCTTTTTGAGCTTGAATGTATCCATTTTGTTCATTTTAGACCAGCATTTTCTTAGTAAAAAAAAAAAAAAAAAAAAGTCATTTACCACCACGCTTTGACATTTCTTGCCCCATACTAGGATATTGCAGGTATTAACAATGTCAACAGACCATTGCAAGACCTTAAAAAAATTATAAAAACCTTCACCTGATTCAGACCTATGTTGTTTTTAATTGACCATGTAACTGACTTAAAATAATATGAAAAACATCAGCTGTAGATTTGTTGTTGTTTGTTTGAAAGTGATCTGTTTTGTGTTTGTGTTTTTGAAGGTGAAGAAAATTTTTGAAAACGAGAGACGTCTTCACGCTGGCAATCACTCCGTTGAGCTCCTTGCGCAGGACTTTGAAAAGAACTATAACATGTACATCTATCCAGTTCACTGGCAGTTTGCTCAGCTGGACCAGAATCCTTCTGACAGGTACATTTTCACCATCCGTGCTTCACTCACAGCTAATTGGGACAAATATTTTCAGACGTGAAATGAAATTTTGAGTTTAGAAATAAATAAATAAAAATCTCTGTAGTATCAGTTTCTTTAGTCCAAATGGAACAAAGAAGTATTTGTCTTTATTTTAAATTGAATTAATTAAATAATCACAACATAGTGTACACTAAGAATTTGTTTTGCTAAATAATTCATAGTAAAAGATGATCGATGTAATCAAAATTGAATTACTATCAATCTTGGTATTACATTTAAAGCAAAAGCTGAATTTTATTGGTCACGGACAAAGCTGCTTCTTTACATGGTTTTCATTATTCTTTCGCTCAAAAATAATTTGCCTTTGACATTTTAAATTGGTGAATGCATCTCGTGTTGTGTTCTTTTAACAAATTGTTTGTATTTCCCTAGAACTATGCACAAATCCTACTATTTCATCATTTCTAATTGATAGGACGTACACTTTGGAGAGCCACTGTTCCTGTGCGTTTCACAAAAGAAAAGAACACGTTTTTGTTGTTGACGTTTTTGTTGCATTAAACAACAAAAACGTGTTATTACTTAAACTACATCTGATGAAAATCCACCCGCTGCTCATTCTGTACAGGGCCCTGTCCCACTCAGAGCTGGCCCCACTCCGGGCTCCCCTGGTGCCGATGGAGCACTGCACCTCTCTCTTCTTCCAGGAGTGTGATGCTGACAAGGACAAACAAGTCACCCTGAAAGAGTGGACCTCCTGCTTTGGCATCAAGGATGGTGAGAGCATTACCACTAATGAAACTGTTTACTGTGAGCTTGAATATTAGACTTATTATTTATGGTCTAATCACAGGTGTGCTGAAGATTTTACCAAATGTTCCTATATGTCAATCCTCTCTCCAGCTAATTGTCAATGCATGGACAGTTTATTATATATCAGTCAGGCTTACTGTTCTCTGTAAACCTGTTTCTCCACAGAGGATGTGGACGTCAACCTGCTTTTCTGAGTTTCACCTCTGCTCTCGCCTCCCACTGAGATTTTTGGAAACTTTTAAAGACATTTCCCACACGAGGAACAGCAGAGTGTTGGTAATTATTGTTGTTACCCTGCAGTAGGGTGAGGGCGGTCAATGAATTATTTTAGCAAATCATTTATTTCTGAGAATGTTATATTTGAGTTTAGCTCGTTTTGTCCAAATACTGTTTCATAATGGATTCCACACAGGGGTAACGTTTATGCATTAACAGTGAACAGATTGTACACTTTGAGATGCTATGTAGAGTGAATTAGAGTAGGATTAATCATTAAAATCATTAAAAGTTAGTGTAATTTCAAACACTTGTGTTATGATACTGCTGTAAATGTGTATCTGTGTCACGTAACATGTTAGTAAATGTCTTGTGATTTTATGTTTTTCGAGTAAAAGCTTAAATTGGTTAAAAAAAAAGTCACAAAAAGATCACAGGGTATTTCTCTGCACCCTGTCATTACTGAAAAGCTGTTGTTTTCTCTGATGTCCTGAAATAAAGTTGTTTTCACACTTGGGTGGGTCCCAGTTGGTAGGCACCGGTGTATGCTTTTATAATTGAAAGCTTTCTTTTCACATTGAATCCTCAGAGTTGCATGAGGTATTTATTCCTCTACCTCAACAAAATGCTGCAGTCAGTTTTTTTTAAATCTTATCTAAAGAAGACTCAACAGAGTTTTGGAAACAGAAAATGCACTGAGATTCCTCATTTGAAGTAACAATTATTACTTACTACTTTCTTGCCATCAGAACTCATGACCGCCTGTAAAATTAAAGTTCTAATTTCAGGATCAGTTTTACTAAACCCTAGTTTTTACTCTTAATATTATAACAAAGCACAGATACGCTAACTTGTGTAAACTCCATCCGCTGTGAGTAACTTCACTGAATGAACAAACATGCTTTAACATTAAATTAATGGAACATGCAGTTTATGTTAAAATAAGACTTTGTTTTATTTTACTCAAGCTTTGTTGTTTTAACGTTGATTTCTATCTGCTGAGGCTGATGAGCCAATTGAATGTAGTGAATATACAATACGCTATGCTTTGCTACTGGAAGTACTTTACCCTTTTTTAAAAGATACGCATTGCCTACTGTAGGTGTTAGTATCAGACGTTTATGAAAATTAAATATGAAGAAATGTTTCTTCCACTTAAAATGTGTCATTTTGTAAAGATGTTATTTATTTTTTATTTTAGTCTTTAAAATATCAGAACATGCATATAACTTTATACTTTTGTACACCTGAGTACATAATTGTTAAATACAGTATGATCAAAACAGAAAAGCAGTTTCTAAGAAATGAGCCTTTTTGGTCTTACATGCTCTTCCTGCTCCGACTCTTTACTCTTACTAGAGTGCAATTTTTGGTTACTTTGCCCATTGCTGATAGATTAAGAATGAATCCTGTTTCTGGCAAGATACTTGAACATTCTTTCAGTTTTCTGTTCGACTACATAACACTAATGTGTGTCTTCAACAACAATAAGTTTGAAAATGCAAGTCACTCCTCCGTGGTTTTGGCTGCCAGTTAATCCTAAATAATGGTTCTCTGTAAAGCAACAAACCGAAAGAAGAAACCTTAGTCATGGTGATAGCAGTGTGTTGTTGTTTTCAGATAAATGATTGGATTCTGATTGGATGTTTCTGCTTGACCTCTGAATCTGCGCCTCTCCATATAAGCAGAGCAGGAGGCAGCTGGCTACCTGCTCGACCGTCTTCTGTGGCTGACATTAGACATGTTCTGCATGCTGTGGGTTATTTTTCCCACTCTGGCCGCTGTGGTGCAGGGTGGTGTGTCCTCCGGGAGCGCAGAGGCGCTTCTCAAAAACAATGGAGGGGGTGCTGCAGCCGCTGGGAATGTTGCCAATCCCGGGGTTCAGAATGGAGTTCCGCTGGCTGGTGAGGCCATCGTGGCACGCTTAGTCCAACTCGGTGGGTCACTTTTTATCCAGCCAGTTGGAAATCCCGGTCAACCGCCGCTGCAGCAGCTTATTCCCATTTCAGCTCTCCAGCAGGGTGGGACTTTCCTTGTGGGACAGGGCGGAGGAGCAAACAGGAATCTGCAGATCGCTCAACAAGCTGGAGGTTTGCCAGTGATGCTGCTTGCTGTGGCGCCCCAGAATAACGCCGGAACGGGCCCTCAGCCTCCCATGCAGATTCCTGGCCAAGTGCAGCTGTTCTCAGTGGCCGGGCCCAGCAACCAGCAGCAGCAGCAGCAGCAACTGGGCGTTGCTGCTGGCGGCGGCGGTGGTGCGCAGGCGAGAGGAGGACTGAGGTTTCTGCGTTCGGTGGCAGCTCGTCTCAGGGGGACGCAGCCTCCTACAATGAAAGCTGACGTTGATGAAGAGGAGGAAGAATGCTCCGGGACGGACACAGAGGAGAAACAGCAGTAATGAGATCATGCTGCTCTTGTGATTTATTCAAGCTTCATACCTGCAGATCTGTCACATAAAGAGCATTCAGAGATTTGCCGCATAAAATAATTGTTATTGTAACAAATGGTTAATAAAATGATTAAAAACTGAAGTGCTCAAACTTTGCCGACTGTTTTTCTTTACATTTCATCTGACTCTAAAAGTATACCCATGTAAATAAAACTTTAAATAACATCCATCACCATTATGATGCAAACAGACAAAGATTGCTGTTATTTATTTGTCAGAGTTGACTAAATATAGACACAAACTCCTATTTCCAGTGCGTTCTCAGATTGAAACCTGCTCATTTGTCTAGGAAAACATGCCACAACTTTACATCACTGCACAGCGCAGAAACTTTGTGTTGCTAATTAAAGACGGGACGGGTTGAACACAACAAATCCAATCTCCTACATGAGAGAAATGATCATATTTAAGTTGGGAAATACAATTTTTCACAATGTAGAAATCCAAGCAAGAAAATGTTCCTCACCGGGAACACAACCGCAGTGTGTGATTAAATGTCCAGACCAGACTCCCCACATGGTGTTTATGTGTGTTACTGCAGGCTGCACAGTCAGCAGCAATGAAACTGTTCCCAGACAGCCTCTGTGTGAGAAAAAAAAAAAGAAAGGAAAGTGAGCACAGGAAATGCATTAATGACTACAAGCATTTTGAGATGAACAGCAGTCTGATCCTAGTGACATGAATGTGAAGCTGTTGGCAAGATTTGCATTTAAATAATGAATTCATCTCAAAGCTTCTAGTTATAATGGAGAAATTACATTGCATGCATCTCTTTTTAAGCTTAAGTGAATACAAATTAGGGAATTACAAACAAAATCCCCAATCTTAAATTCTATTTGATATTTTGAATACATTGATTCTGAAATGCATGGCATTTCTTCTTGTTCCATAAAAACCAGGCCATTTTGTCAATAGTTTCTCCCACCTGACTTTTGGATCTCTGCAACTGGACCAGAGTGACTATGAGCCTTCACAGTTGTGCCGTCCTCCTTCCATTTTTTTTTATTTTTTATTGATGTGTTGAGTAATTCATTCTCTCTCAAATTTTCAATGCTTGGGATCTACTGTAGTTTTTTTTTTAACCCAACTCACCTTTAATCTTGCCATCAACTTCTCTCCGAAGTGTCATCTGGGTCTCTTGATCTTCATGATGTTGTTTGTTCTCTTAAATTATTTAACAAATTCCTCAGGCCAACACAGAACATCTACAGTAATACTGACATTAAAAGTGGACGCTAACTGATTTATGAAGGTATTTTGTTTCTCCTGGTTTTATTTACTAGAATTAAACTGAAGGGGGAAAACAAATGAACAGTTTTGTAGTTTTCCATTTTTTCCACTTCAATAAAATGTATCTTTTTGTGTTTGTTTATAACTTTAATAATGAATAAAATGCGCTGAAGTTTGTGGTTGGTAACGTGACAATATGTGAAAAAACTTAACGACTTAATGCTCCTGTAAGCCTCTCCAGATCTATTTGGTCAGTTAAGTGATTAAGACACTAAACCAAAGATAGGTTAAGTAGAGGATGAGTCCCCAGGTTGTTGTTTTCTTTCATGTATAGATTTGTTTAATTTTTTTAAATTCTAAAACAATTTGAAACAACACTTTGTTTCTAAAAAAATAGCTTTTTTTCTATTCTGAAATTATTAGATATTCCTCAAATATTTGCGATATTTTCAGATTATTAATTTTGGTCTCCTTGTAACTTCCGCCAAACAAACAAAAAAGCATTTATTTTTTCTATTTCTCAATTTTGCACCACCTCTAAAGCATGCAGCGTGACAAAGTAAAGATAGGTTCAGGAGATAAAAATGATTTGGCAATCCACTGTACATAGACATTTAAATTAGTTTCCATGGTTAGATACAAAACAATGTATGATGTCATATGTTTTTCTTCTGTAACCACAACCCACAACATTTAATTAAGGGGATTTTACTGGTTTGTAAGTCAGTGGCTTCCACCGACCTCTAAAGCTCCATGTGAGACACCGAAACCCTCCGTCATCTCTCTGTGGTCGTTCACCTGCTTAGAGAACAATTGTTACCAAGGTCAAATCTTAAAAAAAAAGTAACTTGTGACTTTTACCCTTCCTTAAAGCGTTTCATAATGAAGATGTCATTTCACAGTTTCCCATGACACACAGGTGACAGATACAAAGCACCAAAAACATCAGTTTTCTTCTCTCTAATTGGCTCATAATAATCTTTGGGACACATAAAAAGGTGTTCTCACAACAGAAAGATACAGTTGTCCTCCAATATCTGGAGCAAGCGTGCTTTTCGCAGATTTCAAGGTGCAAAAATGAAGCTTTTTCTCTTCGCTGTGTTTGTGGCAGCAGTCACCTCCAGTGTAAGTCTAGTTTGTCTGCATCTTTCTGTTTAGCTTGGGCATCTTTCTGTTGCACAGTCATGTAACATCCCATCTTCTCGTTCTCTGCAGGTCAGCGGGGGCAAGGTGAGAAACAAACATGAATGTAGGCACAATTTGTGACTTATCAAGAGGCCAGAGACAACTAGAAAAAAATTATCTAATGTTTTGTGCAGACTGCAAGACTATTGGCTGCCATGAATGCTGGGATGCTTAATGGGATGATGGGAGGAGGTTTGAACCCCCCTTTGATGGCTGGTGGTGGAGTTGGTTTACTTGGGCAGCCCCAGTTTGCTCAGGTTCGTCCAAAGGCTCAACTCTTGTTACTCTAATATGAAGTTATGTGACAAATTGAACATCCTTCTTCTCACAGATTGTTCCTGGACTCCCTGCCTTTGCTGTTCGAGCTCCAGTTCCTAACATGTTCCCTGCAGCAGTCAATCCGGTTAGCAGTCGCAACAAGGACACAAAACTTCCACTTTGCTGTTTCAGGCTTTTTAAAGCTCATATTTTTGTGTCTTGTTCAGTACCAGTTCCCTGTGATGGGTGTTCCTCAAATGCCCCAAATGAATCCTCCTCAGCAACTTCCAATGGTAATCACTCACTTCTCTGTAAAGATCAGATGTTATTATTTCAGGATGAAATTCTTAGAATCGTGAGGACTTCCGTTTTGTTTTAGGGAATGGCTGGTGGTGTCATGCAGCAGCAGCCTGCATATCAGGCTCCTTTTCAAGCTCCTGCCCAGGTTCCTTTCCAGGCTCCTTTTCAGGCTCCTGCCCAGGTTCCTTTCCAGGCTCCTTTTCAGGCTCCTGCCCAGGTTCCTTTCCAGGCTCCTTTCCAGGCTCCTGCTCAGCCTCCTGCTCAGCCTCCTGCTCAGCCTCTGGCTCAGCCTGATCCACTCCGAAGATTCAGGGTAAGTAATGGAGAATGTGCATATGCAGAACCCAGAATGTCTGTGAGATGTATTTCATGGATTTAAATGTTTCTCTGCAGCGTCAGACTGTGAAATCTGAAAATGCAGCAAAATCTTCTGTGGACACACAGGTATAACATTGAATTTCATCTTATTTTTCTTGAGTTGTGATCCCGTTCTGCCACATGCGTGTTTATTAAGTTTTCCATTGTTTCCTACATATGTCTACAGATTCCACGTCCCACTGAGTCTACGACAGTTTCTCCATGTAACAATAAGGAAGCTAATTAAGTTCACGTTGGTAATATGTCAAAATCCAACTCCATGGCACAGAGAGGCGTCTCACGTTGTCTTATTCTATGTATCTTCATGATTTGATCAAAAATACAATCAATCAGTTTTTGTACCTTTGTTTCCAATAAAGAAATTATGTTGAAATCAGCATGAAGTTCATCACTTGGCTTTATTTTGAGTCATTAGTTGTTGGTCATTGCTGCCATCTAAAGGGCAAAAATAATTTTAATGTAAATAAACTAAAACTCAAAGAACTTATCATTCTGAAATAGCTACAAGATTTATAAATGGATATAATATCAGGATATGACAATGAATAGTATAATTTTACTGATAACCAATTAAAATACTTCTATGTCGTGCTTACATACATTACAGAGTGTTTGTTTGGCATGTGGCCAATGGGATACAAAAGTATTCACATCCCTTTTCACCTTAGTTCATGGTACACAAACTTTAAAACATTTTGTTGGTATTTTATGTGCCTGACCAACACAATGTACAGCATACAGTAAATTAAGAGGAAACACATGAATCTAAACCATTTGGTGTCCATCCTCCATAACTGCTGGACTTATTATTTAAATTACACACACAAATTTATTTATTTAATTATCCTTTTGTTTTTCTGTTTTCCTTTTTCTACTTACATAAAACTCCAATAAAATAAATTGAGTATTAATTTATTGTGACAAAATGTAAAATACAGGGAGTTAGAATATGTTTGCGAGGCAATAAAGGTTATCAGTGACAATTTACAACTACATTATTCCTTCAAACATAAACATGTTTTTATTTTAGAAATCCTACAACTGTGAGTTGGTCCAAACTAGGTTTTACACTGTTTGTTCAAGGCCACCTCTGTGTTTGCGTTATGCTGTGTCATAACCATCAAGTTCTTATCCTAATGCATTTGGCTAAAGAGCTGACCACTGCAGTAACGTTTTCACAACTTTTGCTTTAAAAGTGTATGTGATTGTCTTTTAATCTATTTAATCTCACAGCCTTTGCTATAGATGAGCATCAGTAAAATAAAAATGACATTGTAGTCATGATGCTGGATTTCACAATTATATCACAGATGAAAAATTTAATAGCTGCTTTCTTCTGCATGCCGTTCTGGGCTCCAGTGTGTACTTAGGTTTTAACTTCAACATGTAGGTTTAAAAACTAGTTGGTTGTAAAAAAAAACAAACAAAAAAACTGGCCTATTTCACAACCTTTAGGACTTCCAGCTGATTCATGTTTTTCTGTTTAGTTATTTTGAAATTTTCTGTGTTTAGTCCTGTTTCCCTGAGTTTCTGTGTTGTCCTGTCAGCCCTTGATTGTTCCCAGGTGTGTCTCGTTCCCTTGATTACCCGTTTGTATTTATGTCCACCTGTTGTCTCTGTCTCTTTTCGGGTCCTTATCTAATGTATGTCATGTGTAGTCATTCATCGTTTATCTTTTTACCTTCACAGTCGAACTGTTAAGTCCTGTGTTGGTCTAGCGCTTGTTTTCAGTCTTCAGTTATTCAGTTGCTACCGGTATTTAGCTGTGTGCTAATCTTTCTGCCGTGCTGCTTTATCTGGACTGTTTCTGAGCATCATCATTAAATTAATCTTCATCACAACCTGGGTCTCTGTGTTCATCCTCACCACAACCACCCACAAATCATGACACTAGCAGCCCAAAAAGTGAGCATAGCTTGAAATGTTACAGCTTAGATGGGCCATGTTGAATAAAGGTCCAAAATGGAAATTAAAAATGCATTACACACAAGGGTTTTGAAAACAATTGAACTTTAAATTTAAAGATTCAATATGAATTTAAAAGAAGCTGCAGCTGCATAATTTTTTTTAACCACAACTACAGGGAAAGTCATAAATAAATCTGAAATGAGATACAGTATAAAATATAGCTCAGAAAGTGTTATCAAAAAGAACTACAAATAAATGCTATACAGTTTGATATGCAATGAGGGAAAGTCATGGTAACTAGAAAACTGGGACCAGGTCTGTGCTGAGAACCGAAAAAACCTCCAAACTACAATAAACCAGGACACAGAACAAATTGAAAAAGCCCATGGATTTACAATATGAAATAAAATCAGTCAAATAAAAAAATGAAATTCTCCGAGGTAAACCCAGAAACTGGCAGAAAGCCTTCTTACTGAAGGCTAATTGAAACCATTATTGAAAGGACTGTGAACAAGTGCACATTTGCAACTTTCACACTATGCCACAGTCACAAAATGAAGTTTGTGGTTGTGACAAAGTGTGAAAGTCACACATGTTTGGTTTAGTGCATAATCTGAAGTGGAAAGAACATTGATTGTGTTTCAATCAAAGTGAGAGTCAACACACAATTTGAACTGCGCATTACAGAACTACAATCACAGCTGTAAGTCTTTTCTTTAACAACTTTAAACATCTAGAGACTGAACTTTTAGACCGTTAGCATCTGAGAACTTTCCTTTTCATGTCTTCCTAAAGGTCCTCAATTGGATTCAGGTCCAGATTTCAACTGGGTCATTCTAACACGGATGAAGCAGGTATTGCAGATACATCTGCAGACAGGAGCTACTGTAACAGAGTTAACTGCAATCCTTTAGAAATTAGGATCTATCCACCTGGCGCGAATGATTTTTGGCAAATGTCTGATCATGAGCTCTCTGCTCCCTTTTTTCTTCATTTTTGTCATGACATGCAAAAAAACTGTGTTCCTCCTAATGCACTTAATTACACACTACCAGTGTTAACAAGTGCAAGTAATCACAAAGAGAATGAGCGTCTTGAGTAAGTTTGTCGAAGATGTGAAAAAGTGTCAACGAAGTGCAAAAAACTAAGACAGTCTGCAGATTCTGTCATCTCTGCAGGTAGAAAGTACACACTGTTAGAGATTATGAATCTCTGCGGAGTTATGAACAACTCCACACAGAGCATGTCATGGTGCTCAGAGACATGACTTACATTTAATGACAGACTTAGCAGTTCTGTGTTGTAAGTGTCTGAGTCTGTTGTCATGAGAAACGTCTGTCATTCTGACCGCATATTGTCTGGACGCGCTGCTGGTGCACTATTAAAACTCACATTCTGACAATTTAAAAGGCATCTGGACCCGAAAGAGGAGGCAGACACTGAAAGGGAAAGAAGAGCAGAGAAGAGAAGAGCAACGGTAAGATGAGCTTGACACGCTGAGATTTTGAAGAAGTCCGAGGCGACTGGTATCTTACGAACTTTTAACAAAATGTGCATGTTTCGGCTCACTGCAGGACACGATGAAGCTGCAAAGTGCCCTTCTGGTAATCTGCCTTTTTAGGTCAAGCCTTGCTCTGCCAGTGAGTTTCAATTACATCCAACATTATTACACAAGAGCAAAGTATGCTATTTCAACATTAGATTAAATATTCTGCACGTCTTCTTGAAGGTTCAGATTGGAATTATTGCAAGCAACAGCAATGAGGTAAATCACATTTAAATATCTGCGTTTGTTGTTATGCAAAAAATTAAATAAGCTGATCTAATTTCACTGTTTTGTTGATCAGATCCTGAGGCTGAATGGATTAACTCTTGCAGCTCTTGGACAAACACAGGTACTTAAAAAGCTGCTAAGACGTTTCTGTTTTCCTGTGCTCTGCATTTAAAACAATGGATAAATATGTGCTTTTACTTTCTCCAGGGCTCAATGTTACCCCAGTATGTACTGCAGCAACAAACTCCAGACGTCTTGCTCACCCCACAGTTGTTGAATTTGAACCCCCAACTGGCAGGTCCTTTTGGACCCCAGGGCCCACAGCTGCTGCTTCCCAACCAAGGCAACCAGTTAACACCCATGCTTGTCCCTAACGGGCAGCAAGAGCAGCTTGGACCAGCACAAGACCCCAACAATCCCAATGGTCCGCAGCAAGCCCAGAACCCGGTCCAGGTAACAGACCAACAACTTGAGGATCACGAAATTAGATTGTTTCACCAATGCACCTGATGCAAGGATCTCTGTACACTGATAAAAGAGTTTTTTTTTGTTTTTCTTGCAGATGTATCCACAGTTTCAGTATCCATCTTTTGGATTCCCACAGCTTCACAGACAGCAGGTTTTTATTTACACAAACTGACCCATTTGTAAGTATCATGTTAATTAAAATTGTGATTGTTGATTAATTTTTTTTTTTAGGGCTACTCTTACTTTGTACCCCGGTATGGCTATGCCCAGCAGAGGAACACTGCGGTTCTGCCCAACAATGGACAGCAGAAACTGGAAAGAGCCACACAAAGACCACAACTCCCACTGCAGGTACATTTATAAATAAATAAATAAATAAATAAATACCTTCCAATATTTATATATTTGTGAATAAATAAATATTCCAAGATTGGGGAATGAACTCCTAAACTATTTGTGATCGTTGAACTCCACTGAAGCTTTTAAAAAGCAACTTAAGGCATTCTGTTTTAAACAAGCTTTTTATCCTGACTGGTACCTTTCATTACCAGCATTAGAAGAATCATGACAATTTTATGTTGTTAAGATGTACTTATTAAATGTCTCTTTCTTTGTATTTTTATAACTTTTACTGTTTTCTACTATTTTTACTGTTGTTTGGGAAAGGAATAATGAAAAAGGACAACAAATTTAGAACCTAAACATGCACCAGAAATGCATGGCTATGGAGCTACGACAACCTGTCTAATTATGACTCTCTTAACAGAAAATCATTCAGTGTCATTGTGGTTTAAACTAAACCAATGAAATCAGTTTACTTTGAATTAAAAGCTGGAGAAATAAACTGATGACTCAACACTAAGGCTTAATGATAATAACACAGCTGAGTCTATTGAGTCAGAGCAGCATGGATGTGGTAAGTGTGTTGTAATGATGTCTGGCTACTAAAGCAACCAGACAGCTCATCTGTCTGGTTGGTGCACCGCTAACAGTGTTGACCACTCACTTATGCGTCTTCTAATGCTTATCTGCAGGATGCATGCCCCAGTGACACTAAAGTGTGATTTTTTAAATTTATTTTATGTAATAAGGAGGTATTATCTATTCAGAAACATTTTATACACCTCAGGCATGAAACAGAAAATATGTATTTTTTAAATACATATTCTAGGAAATTTTATGTCTTTTCTTTTTCGAGTCAACTCTGTGCTTTTTAATAACTTGCAAACTGCACATTTTAAATTGACTGATCTAACTGTAATTCACTTTCTATTTCAGCAGGGCTCTAAGCTACAGACAGAAAAGGTGAAATATTTATTTATTTTTCCTGTTTGAAACAATTGCCCTCGAAATGTATCGTTTTGTGACTTCCTCTGTGGTTTTTGCCAGACATGGCCAGCAGGGGCTAAGAAAGAGTCCACCACTGTCCCCCCTGATCCCCGTGGTGATGCAACTGGTCCTGGGACTGACGAGGTACTCCGTTTACACGTGCAAACTATTTGTTGAGAATTTTTTCCCATGTTTAAATTCATTTTTGTTTTTCTTTTTTCTTCAGGGCAATGGCAGCTTCCCCTTCCTGTTTGAGCCATAGATGTTAAAAGGAAAGAAGAAACATCACTGCTGAGGGGAAAAGGCCTGGGGCTGAATATTTGCCACAACTTAACTGAAACTTATTCTTTGCTTTGACTACATTTTAAATAAATAAATACATACATAATTTTGTCAAATGAAATTGTTTTCAATTGAATGTGAATCTTCTTGATTGCATATGTCTCCAATTTCAACTTTAACAATATTGTCATCAGAAGTATGGAATAGTACAAAATAAATAAATAAGCAAATAAAAAAATTCTGCCTACCCCTAAGAGGTGGAGCTGCCACTTCATATATTTCTTTAGATTATGTTTATTACTAGCATGTTGTGTTTCAAATGTCACAACAATTACCTTTAACACTTCTTCAAAAGGACACGTGAAAAGTTGACGCTTTGAAAGGTATAAAGTTGTGTTAGGAGATGTCTAATGAATATGTTACCTAATTTAAAATCCAACAGGACAGTTTGTTCCATTAACTTCTCTTTTCACCAAGTTACTCACAATTAGAGAAAAGGAAATTACACAAACACCAGCAGTAACTTAATTTTTTTCCCATATTATTGAATTGAAGATTTTTAACAATGAACTGGACCTTATATTTCTTTAAAGTGACCTTTAATTGATTTATTTTTCTTGTTTTATACAAAGTTGCAGCTTCAGTAATGCTTTTACCAAAGGCGTTGGAGGTGACACCAATTCTATGATCCAATTAGAGATGTCATCTCTTCTTGGCAAGCATATGATCAGTCTTTCTACAGAAATTCAGGTTCAGGTGGCTAACCTTACTTTTGGCTAGGGTACAGTTTCTGTAATCCCTGTATGTAATGTTAATATTTACACATCTGCGGATAACCCAGAACAACAGATAACTAAAAATATTGTTCACCAAGGCCTCTACAGATTCTTGGCACACAAAGATGAGATCAATTTTGATTATACAATTCAGCTGATTACAGATCTTCTTTAAAAATTGTGAAAACATTTCTCAAAAACTTCAGTAATCTGGATACAAACACAACTAGGTGTTACCTGTGTGTTTGCATTCAGGCCCTTCATTTCAAAAGGTCTGGCATTAGCTTACTTATTTCTCTGAATACTAGGAGATTGAGAATGGTGTAAGCAGTGGAAATTTAATGGATTTATTATTGATTTAACATTGAACAATTTTATGACGCATAAGAGCTATGAAGGTGTGTAGATTGTGTATCTAATCCCTGTTTCGACATTGGAACCAGATTACATATTTAAAAAGGAAAATTTCTCAACACCCTGATCCAGGTACTCTATATAAGTGGAATCCAAACTTCAGCTCAACACAACCTTCCTTTCAAGTCATTCAAAGTAGAGAAGACTCTACGGTGATTATATGAATTTATGGTTAATTTCTTTATACAATTGAACCAATTTATTTGCTTGATAAAGACTTTATTTATGTTCCAACAGTTGAAATCACTGCAGCCATGCTGAAGGTAGCACTTATTCTTGGATGCCTCCTGAGCCTCATTGTGGCTACACCAGTAAGTGACAATATTACAGAAGAATTAAGTCAGATATTTTTACATTTTTTTTTTATGCTACGATGGTTCGACAGCAATACATGTACCAAGATATTTTCCGCTTTTTATCATGATGCTGGTATAAATTCTTGAGCTTATATTGGTCTGCTGTGAAAATGAAGTCAAAAGAAACTGCAGAATGACCTAACTTGTCTGTTCTCTTCAAATGGAGCACCAGCGATTTGCTCGCTCTAACTCTGGCTCGAACTCTGGCTCAGGATCAAACTCCAGGGAGGTAAGAATCAATTCTTTTCTCTATTATAAACTACAAATAAATTTTTTTTACTGTAATTCTTGCATAATTATTTTATATATATAACTACTGTTATGATTTTCCACAGACCTCAACAACTGGCCTTGCCACCCTGCTATCCCTGCTTGTCCAGCTTCTTGCCACCACCACAACTACAACAACTACAATAGCAACTACAACACCTGCTGCTACTACTTTATAAAATGGAGTCTTGAACATCAGCAACTTTGTCATGTTTTGCTGAGAAATTGGAAATTTGTTTTGTTTTCCTAAAACATGGATTAAACCTGCAATCATGTTTCTTATCTACTTAATAAAGTTTAGCAAAAAAAACAAACAAACTGTGATGGCTCTTTTCTGATACAATTTCAAACACATTTTTATGAACAACTTACTTCAAACCTATTTGTTTTTCACTGTGAAAGAAAGGCAAGTAAATAAACCAATGGGTGATTTTCACTTAATTTTTTATCATCCTTAAACATCTGCCATGGTTTTTAAAGGTGAATGTTACAAGTTGCCAAAAAAAAGAGTATTACTGAAAATGAAAACATGTCATGTTTCCAGAGAGTTGAAGGATAAAAAGCCCTGCCTGTCCAATTGACCAAATGAATAATTATCTCACAGTATGCTGACAATTGCAGTATCTTGGTTTTTATAAACTGCACATCTCAGAAGTAAGACCACATTTCTCTGAAAATCACTTGTTAGCCAAGCTGAAATACATTCACACTACCATATTACTTCATTAATTGCTTACTAATGATGTAATCATTTATTGTGATTTAACAAAAAGTAAGGTCTGAGTAACATTAAGAATGATGACAGAAATGTTTTTTGAACACTCAGTACACTATAGTTGGCAACTCAAGGTTGAAATGAAAGACTTCATAATCAACATGGACTTTCGCTCTAAAGAACTGAAGTTTGACTTGGACTCCTGCAGTCTCATTTATAAAACTTTGAGTGTTATCAATACTAAAAGTGTGCATATACCTAAAATCCAAAAAATAGAAAATTTTAACAAAACTTTTCTCACAATTTATAATGGAGTAATTTCTCCACTATCAATCACGGCAGCACTTGAACATTTGCATACAAGGCTCCATGTCATCTTCTGCCCTTTGTTCACCCACATTCAAACCACATGGTCAATGCAAACCCTGGTAAAAAACAAAGCATACTTTAGTATACTAAATTTGAACATACTTTAGTATACTTTTATCGATGTACTTCAACTGTACTATTTTGGAACAACTTATTTTGTACTTAGTATACTTTAGTAGTATTTATAGTATAACTGATGATTATTGGGACCGGATGCCTGAGGTGGAAAAACATTTCTGGGTGTCTTCTTTGCCTGTTTATGTTGGAAGTAAAAAAAAATAGTCAGCAATGTCATAGAGTCAGATGATGTTGGCATTAACTATGAAGCTGTTTTAAGTGTGAACTTAAGGAGACAAACTACCTTAAAATCTTTCCATCCATGATCTGAACACACTGATCCTTGCAGCGGTGGTGAGGGGGGCTGGTGGTGCCCATCTCCAGCTCAGATGAGAGGCAGGTTCACCCTGGACAGGTCACCAGTCCTTCACAGGGCCCTGAAAGTCAACTACAAATAAAAAAAGAAAGATAAATGTTAGATTAACAAGAAGAGAACAAATTATTTCCAGTTACCTTTAAATCAAATCATGTTTATTAAGCACTTAGTGTTGGTAACAGCAGTTTTTGTTGTTGAAAATGTAGCTTACACCATTAAGACGATGTGGAGGTTCCTCCTCAGAGCTGGTTGGTGATCTGGTGGAGTCAGAGTTTCTTCTGAGACAGAAAGCCTTTAGGTTTTCTACCATCTGATTTCTCTGGCTTCCTCTTTCTTCTTCATTTGCTTAGTTAGACTGCAAACATATGTTGAAGATAAAAACATTGATGAACAAGTTAGAACAACAACCTCACAATATCAAAGTCTCTCTTTATGGAGCTTAATTAAAACCAGGTTAAGTTTATGAATTAAAGTCTAAGTCGCAACAAACAGCCTCCATGCAGTTATAAAATGAAGCTGAATATAATTACTATAATAATAATCATAAAGTCACAGTAAAATTGATAAAATAATTATTTAAGAAATCAACGTAAGTTATATATCGTTACTGCACTGTTTATAATTAAATGAAGATAATTAATAAGCAAACTTACCACCAGCTAGCAACACTTAGCAGCCTTCATCCCCCGGGCTCCTTTTGTGACACACATTTCATTTCCATAGGTTGTTGTCCCGTTGTGTTGTCGTTTAAGTCGGACTAGGACATCACCAGGTTGAATTGAACAAAATTAGTAACTATTGTCAAGCCCCTCTCTACTTTTAAGGCAATATTATGCGAGTAAAAATGGTGAATTTGAACAGGGTCTGTTATCTTCCCTGCTTCAAGTTTTTTCTTCTCTGTGGCGTTTTTTAAATAAATTGAAATGTGCAATACCGCCACCATCTGGTCTGGAGTGTTTTTTTTTTTTTTTTTTTTTTTTACCAGGGAAGTACCTCATGAATGTTAAGGTGTATAAAGATGAGCCAGCTGGTCAATGTTATTTCATGGGCAACAGTGGCATCCACCAAGAAAATGATAACAAAACAGAATTTCACCAAGGCAAAGATCAATGTGTTGATGACTGATTTGGAGTATCAAAAAAATTTAATTATTGTAACAACAGTAGTAGTGTGAGAAAGAAAAAAGGCAACAGCACCACCAGGAGGCAGATGACATGCCCCACAGCTGAGTGGGCAGGAGTTCTGCTTTAATGCCCTTCATTTTAAAGTGCATCTCCTCTGTGGTGTGGAGGTTTAGAAACAGAGTGAAGAGTCAGCGCCTGGGAGTGTAGTTTGGCAACATGTTCAAACAGACCTGAGAGATTTGCTATGGTGACATTCTTGGCTCTCCATCTCAGGTGGTTCTCAGTTTTTCATTATGTACTATAAAAACTGCCAAATGCAGCCAAAGTTTATGTCCAGAAGTCTGCTGTCAACAGTTGGACCCTGAGTTCACACTATCACTGTAGACTCTTCTCTAGTTTGACTGACTGTCCAACAGGAAGTTGTTTTACTGAGCTGAAATTTGGACTCCTCTTTTATACTGAATCCACACCTTAACAGCTTTTATGTGTAACTCAAATGTCTCATTCTGGTTCACTTGTACAGCATATCAATAAAAGCTCAATTTTATTTCATTTTCCAAAGTTAAAGATATACATAAGCTTTTATCAATATTGATTACTAAAGATAGGTAAAGTTCTTCAAAATAATTTTGCTATTGCTCTTACAATTATCTTGATAATGAAGTGCAAAATATAAGGAAAGACAACATAGCAAAGGTCTGCATTGAAAATGTTTATTTTGAGTCAAAACTTGGTGAAGAGTGACATTTGTCCAATTGTTGAGTGAATAGAAGGCATCTGGTTCAAACAGCAGCCGTTGAATCTGAAATGAGACAAAGATAATAATACAGTTATATATTTTCCATATACCAACTTCCCAAAGCAGGCTAAGTTAAATAGCAATGATTATTTACTGCAGTTTTGTCACAAATCTGTTTTTCAGTGTTTTTCACTCACTTGATCATTACTGATTGAGTAGTTGTTGGAGCAGGGCCAGGATCTGGGCCAGAGTTAATGTACCTGTAGCTGCTGTTGTGGTTGTAGTTGTGGTCCTCTTTAAGGAAATTAAGAGAGATTACATGTAGCAGATGATTATTTTCAATACTGATACAATAATTTATGTGCAAGTTTAATCTAAAGGTTAGGCAGAGAGGACACTCACCTCATGTGAGCCAGAACCAGAGCTTGAACGAGCAACACGCTGGTGCTCCACCTGCACAAGGTTTGACATTACATGCAGTAAACTTTTTCACAATAATAGTGAAATAGTGCATATATATATGCACTTTTTCACTATATACGCTATATATATGCTCATTGATCTCATATAAAACATGATAATATTATACTTACAGGTTCAGCCACAATGAGGCTCAGGAGGCATCCAAGAATAATTGCTACCTTCAGCATGATTGCAGTGATTTTACCTGTTGGAGCAGAAGATCAAAATGACTTTCTGAAGTACAATAGAATTTTAAAAATTCACTGTATGAATACAAAAACAATGTAAATAACGGAAACCATCACACCTTCAGTAGGTTTTCTCAGAGACAAGAGAAGAGGCTGTAGTGTTGCTCTTTGGATGCTGAGCTTCTCTTATATACCTTTACAAATGCAGAAATGTTGCAAAACTGTGATTACATATATGCTTCAAGGTGTGGCTGAGAATTAGTGACTTTAAGTTATTAAATTGTGGACAAACTCACTAATAACATTCAGGTTTACCTACATTTGAGAGTCTAAATAACATTGAGAAAACCTGTTGAAAGAACTGGTGATTACAACAGTTACAGCTTATTGTTGGTGAACCACAAGAGACACAGCAGCTGATTTTCAACGTCACTCAGTTTTGTGACTAAGGTTAATATTAAAATAAATGGAGAGAGATTCCTCTGTGGAAACAGTGAAGTTTTATGAGAATAATAATTAAAACACAAAGTGACTTGTCAATAAAATCATTGTCTTATTTTTTCTTTTGTTTGGTTTATGTTTAAACACATATAATTTCATATTGAGATTTAAAATTCAGACACTCTGTTGTCAATAAAGTTTATAAGTGCTTTTAATTAATTATGTTTTATTGATGAATTATTTTTAGATAGTGGTGAGATTTTCAGATGTCTTACAGATAACTTAACCCAACACCTTATTCCACCTTATTTATGTTTTAATATCTCTCTGTAATAATTACAAGATAAACATGAAAATCAAAAGACATTAACACAACACATCTTGTATTTAAATTAAGTTTTATAATTGTTTTTTTGCATAGATTTCCTGTTAATCATACATAATATCAGGACATTATTAGACATTCCTGCAAAACAAATATGCAGAACTCTCCATTTACTAATGTTTTACAAATATCACCTTATCAGAATATTTTTTGTAAGGCTTAGGACACTGAGTTCTACATTGACGATTACTTATTTCCTAAAATAGGACATAACAAGCAGAATGCAGGCTTTACTGAGTGTTGTGAAACAAAACCACTAAGTCACATAATTTGTTTTTAAGAAAATTGTGATATCAAAGTTTTGCAACTTTTTACCAAAGAGTGTCATTACTGGAGCAAATACTATCTTGAAACTAAAATGTTTTTTCATGCCTTAATACTTGCAAAATGAGAAATTATACTAGTACAACATATTATTTAACTGTAATTATAGTGTCCTCATTGACCCTTTGACTTAAATATAAATGTTTTGGGGCTAAGGAGTTAATGTAGATTTCAAAGATTTGATTTCCCAATGTATTTGTTCCTAGAAAGGTATAAAAGATCATGACAGATCATTCAGATCAAAAACCAACAATCTTCCACTTTTTCTCTGAGCAAGCCTGCTGAAGACGTAAGGATTTCTTTAGCTTGATATTCCTTGTTTCACAGTATTTTCTTCTTCATTTTTATTTCTCTTATTTTTGTTTTATTGAATTAGAATAAATCTGTACTATTTATTTCTCTTTCAGGAAAGATGACTGCAACCATGTTGAAGGTAATCATTGTTCTTGCATGCCTGCTGAGTCTAATAGTGGCTGCGCCTGTAAGTATAACATTATTATATTCAATTAAACTAGCAGTGGTCAAATCTCTGTTATTATTTTTGTTGTAATAAAGTATAAAGCAGGTTTTAAACCTACAAATTGTGCAGCAGCGTTTTGCATGGTTTGACTCTGATGGAGTGACTGCTTTCACTTGCTTGGATTTAAACCATTTCTAAGCATCACTGAATGTAATGGATATTAATAATTATAGTGTTAATTGGTTTAAAGTGTTACTGTTGTAATAAAGCAGAATATGTTCAACCTACAGACGGAGCATCAGCGCTTTGCCCGTTCTAGCTCTAAAGAGGTGAGGACTTTCTCTGCTTTACATTTAAAACAATCTTGAACATAAGTTACTGTATCATCACAGAGAAAAGCCTCTGCTGTTTGTGGAATGATAATCTTCTTGATTTCCTTAAAGTCAAGCTCTACTCTCTCGCTGGCTAACCTCATCACTCTTCTCCAAGCAATTATAGCTGCAACTGCAGCATAAAGCCTGCAAAGTTACCAGTGACCAGTCAGTGAGTGACCAATTGTTTGAAGTAGTAGATGTTAAACTTGATCTGTCTCTGATCTGGTTATTGAGTTTGATGCGACTATTTCACCTCTTGTTATTTCAGGCTCCAAACCTGCTGTTCTGACTAGAGTGGTTCTTCACCCAACATTCAGGAAAACATTTTTCCCTTCTGCTTGTTTACGTGACAAATAAACCTTAAGAATGAAAATCCTCTCTGTGCTGGTTTTTCTTAATAATCATCCAGCCTGATACGGTTGTCCTCGTGAGCAGAGCTGGTCCTTATCTACAGCAGTAACGAGGCAGGCTGCGCCCTGGACAGGTTGCCATCCATCTCTAAGAAAATCATACATAACAATATTGTCCTTTAATTGTTATTTCTCACTCCAGTTTTAGCACATCTACTCAGTGTATAAAAATTAGTGAAAAATGTACCATACCAAAGAAATTCCTAATCTCATCCATCCATTGGGTTTGGAGGTCCAGCTCCTGTCACTTTATCAGTTATACATATTTGTGTCTTTTTCTTAGTGTCTGACCTCAGATCACCGTAAAGATTCCTTGTTTTAGCTCAGTACTGATTACAAAACATATTTATATTTGCTAAGCAATGAGAGAATAATGAGAAAGAGTTTTTGTTTTACTTTTTTTGTTTTGTTGGATGTGTGCTGAAGTTATTTGGTTTAATTAGCGCATTACCTTTGCCAAATATTACACAAAAATGCAATGCAATAGTTTGCCATAAACTATTTGCGTCATGTCTGTTGCATCCTGAATCTATTCTGCATTATCTATATAAGTGCATATAAATCCTTTTCTAGCACATGTGAGCTGAATGCGTACGTTGTATTTTGGTTGCCACAACAGCCTCAAGATGTCTGCAACCTGCACAAATCAAGAAATCCACATGTTCAATGTGATTGGGAACAGGCTCCCCTGGACATGTCTGCAAACTCTGCTCTCAGTTATTAGCTAATGTATTCTGGAGTACATTTTAATCACATGGACATGTTTTTGTTTTCTGATTCAAAAGAAATTACATTGTCAATGCAAATATAAAAGTCAGGACTTAGTTGTGGGGAACCTAAGCAAGACTCAGCCCTTTGTGGATTTTATGAATGCCTTCTCTTGCTCTCTTTTCTTAGGAGAAATATCTAATATATTGCAGATTAGCTTATTTTTAGTGTTTAATTAATAGCAATAGAAAATATTTCAGCTGGACTAGCAGGTGATTTTCAGAGAAGTGTGATCTCACTTGTCAGTGAACAATCAGGGTTTATCAGCCTTTATTCTGATTCTGGCAAAATAACAGGTTTCCATTCCCAGGAAAAACTCTTAAGAGTTGTTTAGCACCTTGTGAAACTAAGAAACATTTCCTCTTTAGTTCTTCATCTCTCCTTCCATTAACAGTCACAAATAGGGTTGTTTAAAGTAAAGTATTCATCAAAATGTATTTTAGGATTCTCCATATTGTCACCCTCCCAATATAATGGCATAAGTCATTTTTTTAATTAAAACATATTTTAGAACTGAAGAGGGTTTTTTTCTTCTTCTTTTTTGTCAAAATTACTTTTGGTAAAAATAAATGACTAAGGTCATTGTGTTAGGAAGGTGACAATATTAATGTGTTCAGAGGCTGCAGGGAAAAAAGGAGCTGTCACAGGTTTTTTTTTGTGTTGCCAAACTTTAATGATCAGATGCCGAACATGACTGATGATCAGTATTTAAAACTGAAAAGAAATAGAAGATAACTTTCTCAGCAATACATGACAAATTTGCTGATGTTCAAGTCTCCATTTTATGTAGTAGCAGCTTTTGTTGTAGTTGTAGCTTTTGTTGTAGTTGTAGTTGTAGTTGTGGTGGCGAGAAGCTTAAGGAGCTGGGATAGCAGGGTGGCAAAGTTGGTTGATGAGACCTGTAAGAAAATCATAAACATAATTAGAAATGTAGCAAAACTGTGCATCAATTATACACTAGATGTAAATTTGTGGTTTATTACAGAGACAATAAATATTCTTACCTCATTGGAGTTGGATCCAGACCTGGAGCGAGCAACTCGCTGGTGCTCCATCTGAAAAAATAATTTATTTGCCTTTGTTTACTTTTCAACAGAAAAAAGTAATGTAAAAAATAATTCATATCCCTCTTATTAAAAATAAAATGAATTCAAACTTTTTACAATTGCTGATAAACATTTTTATTTTGCAATTTTTTCCTTGAAGATCACTAATCCCTAATCTAATCCCTCCACAGACTTTCTATCATATTGAACTTGGGTTTATTCCTATTTCAAACCATGGATGTTTCTAGCAGAAGTTACATTTAAAGATTACTTTAGAACAAATATGTCAGAGGTTTGCAACAAGAAATTACACTTGTATAATGACATGAAACAGGGAACATATGAGTTGATGCAAAGTAAATGTATGCAAAACTACATATTTAAGCTTATCTGCACATTTTGTAGTCCACTTAAAAAAATTGCTTATAATATTGTCACTTACTGGTGTAGCCACAATGAGGCTCAGGAGGCATCCAAGGATAAGTGCTACCTTCAGCATGGCTGCAGTGATTTCAGCTGTTGGCACATGAATAAAGTCTTTATCAAGCAAATAAATTGGTTCAATTGAAGAATGAAAGAAGTGAAGCATAGATGCATATAATCACCGTAGAGTCTTCTCTGCTTGACTTGACAAGAAGGTTGTTGTGTTGAGATAAATTTTGGACTCTCTTATATACAGTATCTGGATCTGAGCTGTTGGGAAATTGTGAAACTAAAAAATGCAACCTGGTTGTACTGTTTGGCTACAGAAACAACACCTGGACAGCTGTTTGGTGTAACAGTACAATCGAATGTTATTATATATGATCCATAGCAGGTTCAGAAAATTACAGCGCAGGATTGGTTCATTCTTGATCCCTTAGTGTTGAAACAAATTAGCACGTCAACGTCAGACCTTTGTGTTACATTTGGTACAGGCAACACCCGGATTAATTTGCATTCATGCTTGTAGAAATGATCATCAGCAGCCTTCTGCTTGTATTATTTTGATAAAGCTTATTGATGGCAAGCGTGACATCAAGTTTGATCCATATTTTCGGAAAATACAGATTTTTGTAAAATTTCTCCAACTTTATCCAAATATAAAAAGAAGATTAATGTTCAAGACATTGTCACTCATATTGCTGGCAGTGTGTTTGAGTATGTTTTATGTTTTCTAGAGGGTTTTCATAGATTTCATTATATGACATGTAGTACAATCAGGTGTTATATGTATCTGATAGTGGTAGGTAATACATTTTCTGCCACATGCATGATGATAAAAACAAACCCACTTATCTTGTGTCTTCTTCTCTTCACCTCTCAAAACCTCCATTTTCAGTGTTTGACAGTAAAACATACACAGAAGCATGGAAACAGATATAGTGGCAGAAACACTGGCAACATCAAGCCCTGTTTGGATTTATGGACACGTCATTATTATTATTATTATTTTATAAATAATTACTTTATCTCAAATTTGTTTAGTGCAGAAATAATCTGTCATTTGTTTCAGACTGCAAGTCAACAGTTTTAACACAAGTCAGTCAAGTTTCTAATGAATGAAATAAAGATTTTCTCATTAAATTTTGTACAAGTTCAACCTGGCATTGCTGCAAAGTCCTGACTTGCATTGTTGTCCTTAAGCATAAATCACCACATTAACACATACCAACTGTCTTTAACTTTCTTATTTTAACAAAACATTGATCTAACATTTTATATTTAGTTCAGCATGCAAACAACAGCTTAATGATGCCTTATATTTTTTTGAAAGTTATTGAAATCTAAATGCCTTATTTACTTTATTAGAAATTTAAATTGGAATTAATGACTAAAGAAAAAAAATTGAAAAAGGTTTAAATCTGTTAAGGTTACATTGGCTCTAAATGCTTGTTTGTCTTTGTGTTGACTGTGTTAATGTTTGTTTATCTCTGTATTCATACTGCTGACTCCTTTATTAAATATTGCACAAACCAGTTTTGGAGGGTTTTCTTCTGCTTAATCTGAACTGAAGAACAACATTGAGAAACAGTTGTCTGAATAGACATTGACAAGCTTTGCTTTCAGTTCTTTTTATTAAAAATGTTCAAACATTATCTGTCCTATTATTAATTTTCTTGGCTAAAGTGTAACAAGTAAGTAAATGAGTGATCCAAAGTCATTTAAAGCAGCTTTCAGTTGGACAGATTCAGCTTCCACAAATAGATTTATGAGAGCCATTAAAAAAAATTCGAAAAACATTTAAGGCTGGACTTCTGTAAATCTTTACAGTCAGGAAGTTCACAAAATGCCGTTAAAAGCCGTCAGCTGATTTAAAACGATGCAAATTATGAAGAAATGTTGGTTCTGTTTTTACTTCCTTTCACTGGCTCCCTGTTAAATCCAAAATACAATTTAAGATTATCCTTCTCACATGTAAAACCCTCAGTAATAAAGTTCTGATTGTCCCATAGGTCCTAACAGATCACTTTGCTCTTAGGCTGCAGGTTTACTAGTGGTTTCCACAATTTTTAAAAGTGCAATGTGAAGCCAGATCCTTTAGTTTTCAGTCTCCTGTCCTGTGGCGGCTGCCCTTGCTTAAAACTCTACTGTTAAATAAAATTCAGTGTTCTGCAGAGACAGTTCTGGCTGACTCTGCTTCTCTCACAAGCCACTGCAATCTACAAAAATCACACTGCACTAACAGAAAAACTAAAAACACAATTTGTAAAACACCTCAAAACTGTACTGGTTATTAGTTGAAATAGCCGTTTTGTATCTACATACAAGTTTGTCCTTCAGTAGTTCCAAAAGCAGCAGAACAACTGGAAACAGGTGAGGACCAATCTGCAATGTCAACAACTCATTCCTCCTTCTAAAACACAATCAATTGGCACAGAGAGGAAGATTTCGGTCACACAGCCAAGGCAGACAACAACAGCATCAGTAATGCAGCCAACCAGCCAGAACAGAGGACACTTTCAATGCTCTGACATTGGGGAGCAGCTTTTGGTAATGCTGCAGGACACAGTTCAGAGACCCTATTGTATCCCTCAGGGGGTTGTTAGCGATATCACTGATCTAATATTATTTGAATTGAAGACAGCCAAGAGACAACAAGCCAAATTGAACATTTTTAATATTTTAGTAAGACATTTAACATAACAGCAATAATTAAACCCTACCCCCACTGCCACTATTCAGCTTCCAGTCGCCCACATGTACACATCAGTCAGCATCTCTATAGACACACCACCCATTGCAATGACCACTGCAACAACCATATCCTACAGCCTGCAACTTATTTCTAAATATTCTGTCAACAGCGTCCGGCGTACAAAGAGAAGGAGAGGGCGCAGAGCTGCAATGCACAGATTTTTTCGATTTCTTCATTTAAATTTATAAATGTTTGTGTTATATTGACAACATATGTTTTGTGTGAGTTTGCAGTGAAATAAATATCCACATTCATTCTGAGTGTTGCATTTAATAACACGTGAAATTACTTTTGAGGATGTGAGGATTTGGGTTTTCTGTGTTTATTTTGCTTTCTGTCAGTTGAGCCTCTGTGATTGATTTATCCCGGCAGTGTCTCGTTCCCCTATGTGTATTTAAATCCACCTGTGTTTGTTGTCGGGTCCTTGTCTGATGTCATTGTCTCTAGCTGTGTTACCAGTTGCTCCACTGGTGCTGCTGCAATTTCCATCAGTAAATGGCGCAACAGGAATAAATTGAATTGAGCCTCACAGGCTAATAATAAGGCCCATAAGGCCTTAAATGGACCTTGACCCAGAGTCTCTCAACCTTGGGTTGTCATCTCTGGTTTACTGTCCCTTAGTGTGGAAACAACATTTCTGTCTCATGTTTTTCCAAGTTAGAATGAAAATTACTGCATCTCCCACACTATTTTGTTGCTAAAAAAGGGAAATAAAAGCAAAACTAGTAAACATCTGAAATAACAGGGTGAGCATAATTCAGCTAAAGACTGGTTTTCAGAGAACTGCAATCTCAATTGTACGTTGCAGTTTAGACAAAATAAGAGGCTGGAATTGTGAGGGTTTCTTCAAACAATTCTTCATGTGGTCAAATGGACAGTTTTTTTTTTTCTCTCTGGCAACATGACTTGTTCTAGTTTTCAATAAAAATTCTGATGCTGAGCTGCTTAGCTCCATGTGACATTCAGTAATAATGTCCATGAGAGACAATTAATGAAACCAAGTAAATGCCCCCCATCTGTTTATCATTTGTCTTCAATTCACAATCAAAAACACATATTTGAAGTAAGCGGTTCACAAAAATGTGTTGGAAATCTTATAATCTAATTGGATTCTTCACATGAATGTACACTGAGGCTTTAATGAGAGAAAAGAGTCGTCACAATGTTTCTATTTTTGCTTAATTTTATTAAGCAAAACCAAAACCAAACATGACAGCAGGTTTGATCCATGTATCAATGATATTGGAAACTGATTTCTGATATCATTGAAAATTGAGAGAGGGAAAAAATAACAACTTTCTCAACACATGGCAAATTTGCTGATGTTCAAGTCTAAGAAACATTTCCTCTTTAGTTCTTCATCTCTCCTTTCATTAACAGTCACAAATAGGGAGGTTTAAAGTAAAGTATTCATCAAAATGTATTTTAGGATTCCCCATATTGTCACCCTCCCAATATAATGGCATAAGTCATTTTTTTAATTAAAACATATTTTAGAACTGAAGAGGGTTT